>PVHP010055852.1:0-10016 GCA_004024765.1 Zapus hudsonius
GTCCAGAGGCATGGCACCCATCAGTAACAACACACTTGGGCCAGGAAGACCGGGCTGAGTACTAGGATATCCAGGATCCCTTGCCACAAGGACTAGTACAGACAGCCCACGAAGGAGGATATCCAACTGATCAGGGAGGGGGAGGGGGGAAATTTGGGGAATTTGGGATAACAACTCATGGTTTGCCCACTAAATAATGTAACTCATTATGGACAATAAATTTATATTTAAATTTAAAAAAAAGCTTTGTGAGTACTGACATTGGAGACTTTTTATGCGAATAATAAAGGAACCATGTGAAACCATTGAAAAAAAATATGAAGCATACATTGTTAAATAAATTTTGTATTTATTTTAAAAAAAATCAAATGAGAGGTAAAGGGATAAGCAGGGAACCAGATAGCTGAGGTATCTTTTATAATTTTCATATTCATCCTCCACTTTTTAACAATTAGGCTGCTTTTAACCCTTGACTATGTTCTAATTAATTCACTCAAAATGACTAAACAAGCAACCTGACATCATACACATTTTTTCTAATCCTTTAAAAGTATTATATCCATACAGATAAAATAACCTACAGTGTAAGAACAGGTCTAAAAGAAAAGAAAAATTCCAGTCATTAAAGTTAGAAGTTGTGAGAATGAAATTTTGGTACAAATCAAATGCTATCACTGACTAGCATATAAACCATGAGAACTACTCTTCCACTAAAGTACACTTCTGAATACTTCTGAATTCTTTCTGAACTCCACAAAAAATAAATGGATGATCAGCTATAATATCAAAATTATTACCAATAAATATATTCTTAATCCCAGCTTTTCAACGATATGGTCCATAATATATTTATTGATTCAGAATCTAAAAGTCCCCCAAAATCAATAGTTCAGTATAGAAGCTTTGTCAGATAAAATGATTTATTCATCCATTTCCTTCCCTTTCTTTAAAATTCTTGTAAAGAAAGTAATGTAAGCATACCAAAACCTACCCATGCCAAGTAGGCATAGGACCCATGTGCATTATCATTATCCCCATCCTATAAATTTGGCTGAGGGAAAGTTAGAACATATTCTTCCATCAAATAAGAAATAAATATTTATTGTGCCTGAAACAAATTAGCATAAGTTCATGTCATTGACCATCACAAAATCTTAATAGACAAAATTTCAAAGTAAATACCCCAACTCACTTAGTTTCTAAATGTTACATAGAATCAAAAACAAAACAAAACTATTTTCTTTGCTATCCAAGAAGCAGACAGGCTTCAGAAAACAATACATCTTATACTAAGAACCCTCAATAAATGCAACAGATACTAATCATTCCCCCCTCTTAACCTCTGTGGTGGTTTGAATGAAATGTTCTCCATAGTTTCATGTGTTTTGAATGTTTGGTCCCCAACTGGTGGAAATTAGGGGGATAAAGCCTTACTGAAGAGGTGTGTCACTGAGAGCAGACCTTGAGGTTTATTAGCCCAGAACTGAGACTTACTTCCACTCAGATACATGACAACTTCCTGTTCCTGCCATGCTTTCCCTGCCATAAACTAAAATAAATTCCTTTCCTCCAATAAGCTTTTTGTTTGTCCTAGCAACACCCTCCGTTCTCCCTCCTCTCTCCTCTCAACCCCAATTAGTTCAAGCAGCAGTAGAGGCAGCAAATGCCTCAGGCCCAGGATATGACCCATGCCTGCTCTACAACTTCCAGAGCAATCTTTTGGCCCTGGATAGTGACAAGCCTGTGGTGTCAGCAGAAGCGGGTTCTAGCCAACAAGGTGAAAGCTGCAGGTATGGGGTAGTGACTAGGAGGATGTTTTTAAAAAAGAAAGTAAATTACTCTGAAAGCATCACTTTCACACCTTGATCTTTCCCCTACTTCCTGCCTGAAACAAGAAGGGGGTGCCTCAGCTATGAGAGGAAAAGCTTGGGTTCCTGGTGGAATGGGGACCCAGCCCTGCACAAACCACTTAGCATTATAGTTAAAGGCACACATGGAAGCGAACCAAAGTCATTTAAAAGTGATGAGCCATGTAAAACCCAAAGTAAATCTTAGGAAACAAAGGGTGTAAAAACACACTATTCTATGAACAGGGATCTTCAGTGAATAGACACACAAACTTCTTATGTTAGTTGTTGATGAAGACGTAAAATTTATAATCAATAATACAAATGTCAGCCAGGCATGGTGGCACACGCCTTTAATCCTAACACTCAGGAGGCAGAGGTAGGAGGATTGCCTTAAGTTCAAGGCCACCCTGAGACTACATAGTGAATTCCAGGTCAGCCTGGTATAGAGTGAGACCCTACCTTGAAAAAAACAAACAAAAAAGTCATAGATTAAAAGAAAATACTACGAAGATATCTAGTCATCTATAGATTCTAAACAATCCAACCTAGTTTTACAGAGGTAGGTGGGTAGTTAGGTGTAGAGGGGTGTGTGTGTGTGTGTGTGTGTGTGTGTGTGTGTGTGTGAGAGAGAGAGAGAGAGAGAGAGAGAGAGAGAGAGAGAGAGATCTGAGACACTGATTCTACAAATTGACATGAAAATGCAAAGTTCAAGAATGATCAGACAGTCTGGAAGGGCTTAGTGGGTAAAGTGTTTATCACACCAGCATGAGGACGACTTCAGATTCCTAGCACCCAGGGCAGGCCAGGTGGGCATGGTGGCCCTCCTGAAATCCCAGCACTCAAGAGGCAGACACAGGATCGCCAGGGCAAGCTGGCAAGGTAGACTAATCAATGAGCTATGGATTCAATAAATAAAGTGAAGAACAATCAAGGAAGGCACCTAACTTACATTAACCTCTGACCAACACACAAGAACACACACACACTGACACAGTATGCACATGTATCTGCACCCATGCAAAGAAAACAGTCTTAAAAGATAAATTTTGAAAACTTTTCTATCAGATATAAAGACTATATAGCTACAGTAATGTGGTAATGGTCCACAGACAAACTCATAAAACAAAACCTCTGTTGAGAAAGTTTTATAGTCACTTTAGTTGTGATAAAATGTGTCACTGCACTAGAGAAAAGACGGTCACACTAATAATGACATTTTCCTTATACAAAAAAAAATGAAATTTGATCTTGACTAATACCACTATTAAAAACTGACTAGGCAAAATATCTACCACAACCCTAACGGTGCTTTTAAAAGGAGAAGGAGAGCTCTTGGAGATAATTAGAACAGAGTAGAAGAGTTCAAGGAGCCACAGATGAAATCTCCCAGAACATACAGAAGAAAAAACAAAAACAGAAAAAGACAACATAAACAAAACCTTGAAGGTAAGACAGGACTTTTACCTTCCCAGTACAAGTCCATGTTCTAGTTCATACAGCAGCCAACGACCCCCTTGGGACGCTGCTATCTTTAGGGCCGTTGCTGTAGGCACTTGGGATGTGAACAGAGAGACAAAGGTCTCTCCACCTTTGAAGCATATTTCTCACAGAATTCCAAAGAGAGTAAAGAAACAAACAAAATGAGAAACAAATAATCTACATTTTCCAAGAAAAAAAGTGCATTACTTTCCAGATAAAAGAGCCCACCAAGACCCAACCAGAGTCACATCAAGGCTATTGAAGCAAAACTTCAAAACATCAAAGATAAAGAGAAATGGCTCTAAGTATTCAGACATGGAAAAACACACACGAAACACAAAAATCAGACAGCCATTTCATGTCTCCAGAGAGTCACTGCAGGTGGTGAGGCAATGGATAACACTGAAAAGTCTCTAAGAAAATAATTTTCGACCAAGAATTAAACCTAGACAAGTATGAGAATAAAATACAGACACTTACAAAGATCAAAATGTACTTCTTACACCCACACTTAATGGAAACTTCCCAAGGGTACGCTCCAACAAACAAGCAGTGAAACAAGGCTGGGGATGTGGCTCAGTGGGGAGAGTGACAGCCTAGCATGAACAAAGCCCTGGGTTCCATCCCCAGAACTGCATATACTGGACTAGGTGGTGCACACCCATAATGCCAGCACTTAGGAAGAGAAGGCAAGAGGATAAGAAGGTAATTCTTGCCTATGAAGCAAGTTTGAAGGTAGCTAGGGATATAGGAAACCTGTTTTCAAAAGTATATAAGAAGAAGGAGGAGAAAGACTGCAGGACACCAAGGAAGGAGACCAGTGGGGTGGTGGTAACAAAGTTGAGAAGAGAGCTGTGTAGAAGGCCCAAAGAACACATGTGGATGGAAACAGAGTTCCTATCAAGATCTTCATCAAAGGAAAAGAAAAGGTAGGAATAAAACCAGCAGACATGTTTAGACATATTAAGGTGAACTAACGCCAGGGAGAGAACCAAGCAAGACAGAGCCTGTTAAGAAAGAAACCGTCTTCCTAGGACACTGGCTGCAAAGCTATGACCTGCTATGAGCAATAACAGTCATGAAGGTGCAAGAGCTAAACTGATTTAATCAAAGGATATGAGACTTGGAGGAGAAGGGGGGGAGAACCGTGTGTCCAGAGAGTCAAGAATTGGTGGTGCAAACTGCACTGTGTCTGAACAACTCCACAAGACTGAACAATGCTAACAAGTCATGAATGTCAGGTGAGATTAACAGGGCAGGTGTCTCATGAAGAGCCCCTGGGAAGAAAAGGCAAAGGAGGTCTAGGTCTCCTAGCAGAAGCAGCAGCTGAGGTAGAATCATTCTTCCCCTGGACCAACCAGGAACCCCAACAATGACAACCAGGTGAGCATGCCACAGCAGAAAGGGGATCAAGTAAGAACTCTGGGTCAAAACCAGTGAATGTGGCACCCTTCACCAGACTGCTCCCCACCAGGCCAGGATGAAGAAAAACCTTTGGCACTCTGAGGAGAACCACATCAGTGGACAGCCAAGAGGAGATTGAACAGAAGAGACACTAATCAACCTAACGAAGACTCTAAATGTTACAGTCTCACTACAAACAGCAGCAAAGCAGAACAGGCGAGATCTGAAGCTGACTAAGCTTACAAAGAACCATGAGTCTCCTAACAAGGCAGTCACAGTGGGGTGGGTAAAGTGTTTTCTGAGTAAGCATGATGACCAAACTTTGGATCCCTGCACCCTCATAAAATGCCAGGCACAGTAGCACATGCCTACAATCCCAACACTGAGAAGGCAGAAACAAAGAGTCCCTGGGGGGTCTCTGGCTAGTTAGTCTGGTCTAATTGGTGACCTAGGTTCAACAAAAACCCAAAGAGTCTCAAAGAGTAAGGTGAAGAGTGAATATATAAGACCCCAAATGTTGACCTCTAGTCTCCCCACAGATGTGCACATGCTTACCTACACACATGCACACATACCACATACACATAAAAAAGTCCAATAGGCTGCAGAGATTTCTTAATGGTTAAAGGTGCTTGCTTGCAAAGCCTGACTGCCTGGGTTTGATTCCCCAGGACCCACCTAAAGCTAGATGCACAAATTAGTGCATCTGGAGTTCGTCTGCAGCAGCCATACTTACTTTCTCCCCTCCCTTCTTCTCTTTCTCTTTCTCTCTCTCTAAAAAAGTCAAAAGATCTAAAACATTTATTAATAACACATCATGCCAACACCCAGAAAAACCACAACTTGAGCAAGAAAAAGCTATCTACTGACATCAACAACAAGATGACACATGTCGTCATTATGGCAATGACATAAAAGCCATCATCAAAAAAATGCATCAACACAAATACATATTCTCCTTGGAACAAGTTTTAAAAAAAGAAAATTATAGCCACTAGGACCTATTTTAAAAAAATATCAAAGTTACAGAAATGGAAAATACAATGAAAGGACCAACAGAAACTCCCCAGCAAAGCTCAGGAACAGAAGCAAGTGGGGATCACAGGGGTGTAAGCTTCAGGAACAGAATTTACCAACAGCCACAGAGGGAGGATACAAGAAATCCAACAACTCTGTCACTGGAGTCCCCAAAGAGAGGATAAAGCCAATGAAGTGAAAAATTATTTGAAGAAATAAAGGCTAATTCATTCAAAAATTTAGCAAAACACATAAAATTACATAGTCAAAAGAAAGAAGATAAATTAATCCAAAGGAACCCACACCAAGATAAAATAACAAAACTTAAGGAAAAAGAAAATCTTTAATTCAGTAAAAATAAGAAATACCTTGTTTTGAAATTAGTAACAAATCAGATAACAGCAAAATTCCCAGCACAAAAAAAGAGGCCAGAAAGTCTTTAACACATTGCTTAAGTGGTAAAAGGAAAAAAAAAAAGTCAGATAAGGGTCCTTTATGAACAAAATTACTCATGAAAAATGAAGAAAAAAAGAAACAAGAAAAACAAGAATTTCTGGTTACCAAACATTTTCTTTTTTTAAAAAAAGTCAATTCTCCAGACTGATCCTTGATTTATTGCAGTTCCCATTTAAATTCCAGCATAATTTTTGTAGATATAGACAAGATTATCCAAAAGTGTCTATGAAAAGGCAAAGAACACAGGGCAGTTGAAGCGGTTTTAACAGATGAGATAGTGAGGCACTCTGTCCAATACAGAGGACTGTTCTGTAGCTACACTGGTAAGTCTGTTCCATGTGGGTCAGGGACAGGCAGATAGACAACTCAGAAGTCTGCACAGAAAACATACACAACTCAGGCTATGAAGATGGCCCAGGTTCGATTCCTTGGTACCCATGTACAGTCAGATGCACAAAATGGCATATGTGTCTGGAGCTCATTTGCAACAACATGAGGACCTGTTGTGCACGTGCTCTCTGAGTACAAAATATACACAGCTGATTTGTTACAATAACACAAAAGAAACTCAGTGAACAAATAGCTTTTAAATATAATAGAGCAATGTAACATCTACTGGCCAAGAAAAAAATAATAAAAGAACCTTGGCCTAAACCTAACAACCTATACAATAAAGAACACCTAGTGGATCAAAGATGCAATGTAAAGCTTAAAATTATCCAATTCATGAGACAGTTGAGCAGGAGGAAGGGGCAAGGAGTAGGGGTAGAGTAGGGTGGGCAAAGAGTTTTTAGGCTTAAGCTTAGCATGTTGACACACATGTTGTGGTTGAGAACCGTGAGTTCAAAGTCATCATCATCTACACAGAGAGGTGGACATCATCCTGGGCTACATGAGACCCTGTCTCAAAACACAAAGCGTTCTTACGCTTCACGTAAAAAAAAAAAAAATCCATCAAGAAAATATGACCTCATCAAAACAAAGTGTTCACTCTGTGAAGACTGGTAAAAATATGAAAAAAACCTCCAGGGAGGGAGAGCACACATCTGTTACCCTTATATCTAACAAAGAACCAATAAAGAACTATCACAACTCAATAGTTAAACAATTATGAGAAAATAACCTGAAGAGACATCAAAAGGAATTTAACATCAGTAGCCACCAGAGAAATGCAAACAGAAACCACAGCCAGATATCCCCGCATAGCTGCCAGAGTGTCTAAAACAAAACGTGATGACACTCAATACTGCCAAGAACACAGAGAAAGTGTCCTATTTGCTGGTGGGACAGTGGAATGCACAGCCACTCCAGAAAATATTAGGCAGTTTCTCTCATAAAATTGAACATGCAATTACTATATAACTTGGCAATGACACTCTCGGGCATTTGTCCCACAGAAATGAAAAGTTATGTCCCTACAAAAACCTGTACATAAAGGCTCACAGCAGCTTTATTGGTAACAGCATGACTCTGAAAATGCTGGGATGTCCTCCCATGGGCAAATGGCTAACCAAGCCATGGCACATCCATGTCATGGTGCATTCCTCAGCAATAAAACCAAATCAAATACCAGCAAACATAACTGTATGATTTCCAAGGCAATGCCAACTGAAAAAGCAAATTCTGAAAGGTTATGTATTTTAATGATTTTTGAAATGATAAGACTGTAAAGCAGAAAACAAATCTGTTACTGAACAGATCAGAGGCTGGGGAAGGGACCCCTGGGTAATGGGACCATTTGGAATTGTGATGTGCAACAGAAATCAACTCCTGTGTACACACTGATGAGTAAGCACTACCTGGGGCACCTGGGCATATGCACAAGAATGAGGGCTACCTGGGACACACATGCACATGCACACATACACACACACAAGAAAGATTACTACCTGGGTAACACACATACATATGAGGCTACCTGGGACACACACACACACACACACACACACACACGAAAGAATACTATCTGGGACAAGGACGGACACACACACACACACACATACACAAATTAGGAAGGGGACCAGTTGTGAAGAAGAAGGGGTTCAGTGGGAGGACAAAGGAGAAATGAGGGTGAATGTGATTAAATAGCATTATACATATGTGAAAATGTCAAAAATAAATAGAGTCAAGAAAACAAGCTCATCTACATCACTCTTATATTTGAACTTGGTTTTTCTTCACATATATTAATGTGTTCTTATTGCATTGGCCCTCAAATGTTTTACCATGACATGCCAATGTCAATCTTGGACTTGGGCCTCTATAAGAAGTTCCAAGGCAGTTATCAATGTATCAATAGAAAGATATGAAAAGTTAACATTGTGATTAAAAAAAGAAAAAGTACTCATAACATGAAAAATTCCTAATGTCACCCTACTTTTTTCTTCTCTACAACACACCTATGCACTAAAGTAAAATCAATTATGAATGAGATCAGTTCATAGGCCCAGATGAATGCAGATCAACGGTGAATCCCAACATGCCTGGACACCAGTTCTAGGAGGGCTGGAAGACATCTCAGCATCTTTCCATTCATTTAGAGAGCACTGTCCATCTGAACTTGATATTGCATGACTGCATTCCAGCACTGAGGAGGTTGGGACAGGAAGATCATGAGCTGAAGGCCAGGCTGGGCCATGTAGTAATACCACTCCCAAAAATTATAAAAAGGGTTGGAGAGATTGCTGAGTGGTCAAGGGTGCTTCCCATACAAGCATGAGGGCCTAGGGGGCCTGAGACTCTTAGAGTTTAAATCTCCTGATACCACATTAAAAAAAACCCATCTGGGTGTGGCTATGTTAGCCTGTAACTCCAGACTTGCAGGCAGTGAAGACCCCAGAATCTTCAGAGCCCCACAGCTCTGAAATTAGTAAAGGCAGACTCCAACTCAAAACAAAATCAGGCAAAGAGCAATAGAACAGTTAGCCTCACATTCCACTATGGTCTGCACAGGTGAGCAATATGCACCACAGGCAAGCAAGCCTATTGGGGTGCAGCCAAGGTATATACACTTGCATATACCATCTCTCTCTCTCTCTCTCTCACACACACACACACACACACACACACACGTACAAGTAAAAATAAAAAGAAATAAAAATAAATTTTAAAAAGTACTTCCCAAAAACAGGCCTGAAATACTAGGCAGGATCCCATCCTGGCTACAGATACAGGCCCACTCTCATCCTGCCCTACATCAGAACCACCTAGGCACTAGTTAAGGAAAACATTTAGGGTCACACTCAACACTGCTGCAGTATCAGCTTATTATAGCAGCACACACAAAAAAAAGACTTCGGTTCGGAGTTAATAGTTTCCTCAATGTGACATTTTAGTGGTATTCAACTTGTTGTTAAAGCATTTTCATTACTTTATTGCATTTCTGATATAACAACCAGAAGATTGACTTGATTCTAGAGATGATTGTGGTAAGAAACCCCTTAAGATTCAAAAGAAAATTAATAAATCCCTGCTACTAATGTGAGTAGACATCACTCACTACCTGTCAGACTCAACCATCAATCACTGCTTCCAGGGAATTGACAGAACAAAACCAGACCTCAGCGAAGGCAATAAATAGTACCAACAACAAAGAATTTGGGACATCCAGCACCATCTGCATCCTAAGTAAGGCAACCATTTTTTTCCAAGGAGATTTGAGGAAATTTTAACTCTTTTATAAAGAAAAAGGACAGAACAGATGCCCCCAATATGTTGAAATGATCAGAAACAAAACATTCATAACTTAAATTCATCATAAAATTCAGCTTAAATATCCCTTGACAATCTTTTTTTTTTTTTTTTTTTTTT
>PVHP010055853.1:0-10015 GCA_004024765.1 Zapus hudsonius
GTTCTGCTTTCTTTTTCCCTGGATCGGGATGCTGGGTAGAGTTTAGCTGGGCCCAAGGTTCAGTCTCCCGAGGCTGCAGTGAAGTGGGTCCAGGCTGCATTGCCAGTTGAAGCCTGAGTTCCTCTTTTTTTGCTGGCAGAATTCATTCCTTTTGCTGTAAGACTAAAGGCCCTGGCTTTGGGCTGGCTCTTTACAGTAGGTGTCCTTCAAGTCCTTTAGGCTAAGATAACTTTGCATCATGGCTGTTTGCGTTTTCCAGGACAGAAGACCTCTTCTGTCTGTTAGAAAGGGCTCCTAAATACTGTAAGCTCATCACAGAAGGGACATCCCACCACCTTAACTAAATTCAAATGTTGAGAAGCCACCCACACTCTAGGGGAAGGGATTTTACAAGGGCTTAATTCACTGGCGGTCACCTCTAGAAATGTCAGTCAATGACACCCCATCATCCAGCAGCCCACTTCCTGCAAGCATGGCAGCAGCTGGCACTTTATGCTTATTATATCATCAACTGGGCTTAAGGAAGGACCCCAACTGTCACTGGAGATGGTTGTATTCTCTGTGTAGTCATCATGTACTTGTTCTCCTGTGTGATCATCTCTCTATTTCCAGGTATGTCACACATGATTATCTCCAATTTGTGCACCAAGGCTCAGGAGCATCACATGTGTTCCCCCCTGGACCAGCAGCATCATCTGGTCTCCCTGGTCCTATAGTGGACTTGCCCAATCAGAAACTCCAGGCAAAGGCAAGGCCTGGCAGTGTGAGTTTAACAAGTGCTCCTTGGCATGCCCTGAGTTCAGAAATGGGCTCTATGGAGAATGGAAAGTTGTAGGCAAGGATCAGTATGAGAAGAGAAAATCTAGATTCCCCAATGGATCAGTTTGCTAGGAGTGCCATAACAAAGTCCCACAGTCTGGGTGACTTAAATAAGAACTGACTTCCTAACTCTTCTGGAGGCTGGAAGGCCAAGGTCAAAGTGTCATTAGCTAAGTTCTCTCTTCATGGCTTGAAGATGGTCATCCTCTCCCTGTGTTCCCACAGGGTCAGCTGTCAGTGCATCTGTGTCTTAATCTCCTTTCTTATGAGGAAACCAATGCAACTGATTAGGGCCCACCAAATGAACCTCATTTTACATTAATCTCCTCTTTTAAACCACTGCTTCAAAATCTAGTCATATTCTGAAGTATGAAAGTTAGGACACCAGCATATGAACTTTAGGGGGACCCAACTCAACCTACAACATCCTATTCTTCCTGAATTCCCGCAGAGAGCAATGTTGGCACACATTCTGGGTCTCCTTTTGTCCTGTTTCAGTTAGAGAAAAATAATGGTTTTATTGGCGCCTGGGAGTCAAGATTTGAGGTACCAACTATGTCCAGGAGTTACTTGAGAATGGAAAACACTCAGTAGTAGGAGATCTTGGGGCCAGGGACTATTATCAGTCCTCTGCTAAGAAAGGAACCACTGGTCCTGCGAGAGGATGAACTTGGATGATCCACCCTATGCAAGCATAGAAGGGCTGATCCCAGCATGTTGACTGTCTATCACCCCAAGACTGAGCTCCCAGGAACACCTCCAGCTAAGCTCCCCCCATGGCAATGTATTAGTTGGCCTCTCTTGGCCTCTCTGGCTTGTGAAGCCAAATAAAGCCACACTGAAGTAATAATTCCAATCTCATTAACCTGTTTCCTGCCAAGCCCACCTCAATTGAAGGTGCCTTGTGTGTGCTCAAGTTCACTCCAGGATGGCTGCTGCACTGCCATCGCTCCTCTGCCAGAGCTCAGGCTACTACTGCTTATTAGATAAAGCAAATGCAGCTTTTCACAGCTCTGAGTGGCAGACCACATCAAGTGACAATTAAGCACTACCAGGCCAGGGATAGCATTTTGCCAAGAATGGTTATCTTTCATTCTGTTCTTCTAGACAGAGGCAGAACCCATGTATTGATGCATGAACTTTCACGAGGACAGCATAAGTGTTAGTATTGGAAGACATCCTTCACTCTGTCTCATGTTCCTTTCTAAGCCCACTAGAGGGATGGTAGGAAAGTTCAAATTGTGCCAACTACCTGTGTTTAAACCAAGGCTGAGAAGATTGCCCTTCTATTCCAAAGCTCTTTCTAATCATTAGCCCTGTTGGATTTAATTTTATTTTGTGTCTGCATAGTATGTGTGGCATGGTGTATGCCCATATATGTGCTGATGCAGCATCACGTGGGACCACCACAGTGCCTGGATAAAACTATCTGGTATCCCCCTTCCTCACTCACTCGCCTCATTTCCCTCATGACAGAGTCTCTTACTGATCCCGGAGTTTGTCATTGCCAAGCCCCAGAAATTCTCCTGTCTCTACTCCACACAGGACTGGGGCTACAAGTGTATGTGGCCATGTCCAGCTGTTTACATGGGTTCTGGAGAATTGAACTCAAGCTGGGCTCAGGTCCCTTCAGGCCTTCATGCTTGTACAGGAAGTGCACTTAACCTGCTGGGCCATCTCTCCAGCCCCCAGGTGGAGATTTTAAATCTTTGAAATGTTTGTTCAATATATGTATAAGAGTCATATTTTCAATTTTTTAAGTGATGCTCTCTCAATAAAATCCAGTTTAGATATAACATGCAATTCACTATCCTAACCATTTGGAATTACTCCATTCAGTGGGCCCATTTTAAATTTAATTTTTTAGTGTTGGTATTATTTATTCTGGCATTTCAAATACATTTTATTTTAGTTGATTCTCATCTCCCCCTCCTCACCTTTTTGTGCAACCATCACAATGAACTGTCACCAGAATGTTTTTCACCTTAGAAAACTGAAACTCTATAAGTATAAACATTAACTGCCAATTCCCCATACCTTCCTCTCACCTCAAGGCAAAACCGCCTTTTCTCAACTGAGTGTACATGGATGAGAACTCTGAATGCATGGGCCACTTTGTGATCTGGCTTTATATGTTACTGGGGAATTCAACCCTGTTTGTCAGGCAAGCACCTTTAACCTCTGAGCGATCTCTAGAGCTCTCCTCCATATTTCTTGAGACACTTTTCCACTGAGGCTAGAGCTTATCACTTCACCAAACCGAATTGCCAGAAAGCCCCAGGAATCCTCATGTCTCTGCCTCCCAAGCTTGGGAATTCCAGGAGTATGCTGCCATGCCTGGCTTTTATGTAGGTGCCAGGGGTCTGCACTCAGGTCCTCATCCTTACATGGCAAGCACTTTACTGGCTGAAACATCTCCCCAGACCCTATGTTTGCTTTGTTTAAGGTTTGCCTTTGTCTAGCCAATGAGCTCTCAGTATGCAGTAATTGGCTACAAGCCCTAGCGAAAATTCTATCCAAAATGCCTCTGAAGTGAGAGCTTGATGGAGTGGAGCCTCACACAGTGCAGCCAAAATGTTTAGCTTGTGAATTATTCCTGTGTGAGTTTAAAGCCTTGTTTACATTTGGTAGGCATTATTGCTTTCATCTTTGCTCTGCGGGTTAACCCTTAATGGGTCTCAGAGTTCGATTCTGTCAGGATCATAGGAGAGTTCTGAAACCTGGGTCTGTTTTATGTATGATCTACAATGTGTCATTTGATTGTTAACTGACATTATACCACATGTCATTGAAGTCCATAGGGAAAATCAAGATTATATCCAGTATTATTGCCTATTGCTCCAAATATATCCACTAATGACTTTCTTTAACTGTTAAATAATTAGTCAGTTAATTGGTGTTTAAAATGCTTTAAGTTATACAGAAATCTTTGGTGGGTTATATAAATGTTTCAGGATATTATAGCAATATTTAGGAAAATGGATTGGGGTTTTTGAATGGACTGGAAATGCAGTATTTTATTTCCATTTAAATCATGGAAATCATCTTCAGGTAGCAGGTTTCTGGGATGCTTTTGACTCAGATAATGAGAAATCCCTGAACTTACACTTCATGTCTTGCTTCTTAAGCATGCTCGGCTCCAAGCAGAACAGAGACACAGCACAATGGCTCTTCCTTTTATTTTATCTCCCTTTCACAGATTCCTTTGACCAAAAGTTTAGCCAGCTGAATCTTCCTTCAGCAGCAATTCTATCAAGTCAGTTTAGTATGGTGTTGCCTCTTAGTGCTGTCATGTGTCACTTAATGACAGGAACATGTGCTGAGATAAGTGTCATAATTATATGAACATCACAGAGTGTACTTACCCAAAACATGGCTTCCTGACAAACTAGAGAGTCATTAATAGGAGACACACCTCACTGCATCCAGTGCAACATGGCATACAAGGAGTACATTCTGCAAGAAGGCAAACAGTAGTGAATACGTAAATCAATACCACCGTTGTTCATTAACACTTCAGAGTGTTGAGTACCACACATGCTTGTCTGTGATGTCTGGCAGTGCATATTTTTTTATACCAGCCTCACCACGAAATTAAGTACTGCATTGTGTCACCTTATGGTGGCTACTAGGTCACAAGGTGATAGGAATTTTCAGATCCATTATAATATTATGGAGTTGGGGTACATGTAACCTCTTGTTGACCAAAGCTTCCATGTGAAGCAGGTTACTAACTTCCATTCACTAACCCTGCATTCTGTTGTTGGTTATAAATGCCCACAGGTCCATGTAATCTAAGAGTCCATCCTCTTCCATACTGCATGACTCCTCTTGTGGTCCTCATACCTTCCACCAATTGTCTCCTTGAATAAAATTTGCCTTGACAGCTCTTGAAGTTACCTTCTCATTACTGGGACAAAACACACAACGAAAAACAGCTTATGGAAGCAGAGGATTTGTTTCAGGCTTACAATTTCCAGGGGAAGTTACATCATGAAGAAGCTGGCTCTCTTCATCAGATATCCATAGCATAGAGAGTACAGCTAGTGTAAGCTGGCTCTGAACACACAGTAGGCTGGACTCAATATCTGCTCTCAGTGACACACCTTGTCCAGCCTGCTGTAGACTAATCAAAAATACCTGAGGCCATCCTTAGCCATCAAGGAAATGCAAATTAAAACTACTCTTTTAAAATTAATTTTAACATATTTTTATTTATTTATTTGAGGGAAACAGAGAAGAAGAGAGAGAGAGAGTATGGGCATGCTAGGTTCTCCTGCCACTGTAAACAAACTCCAGAACATGTGCCACTTTGTGCACCTGGCTTCATGTAGGTACTGAGGAATCAAACCTAGGACATGAGGTTTTGCAAGCAAGTGCCTTTAACCACCTAGCCATCTCTTCAACCAAAAACAACTTTGAGATTCCATCTCACTCCTATAAGAATGGCTATCATCAAGAAATCAAATGATAAGAAATGCTGGTGAGCATGTGGGGAAATAGAAACCCTTCTCCATCATTGGTGGGAATGTAAACTGGTATAGCCATTATAGAATCAGTTAGGAGGCTCTGGAGACAGCTGAAAATAGACTTACCATATAACTCAGCTATATCACTCCTTGGCATATTGCCTAAGGACTCTACTCACTACCTTAGAGATACTTGCCCATCCATGTTTATTGTGGCTCTGTTCACAATAGCTAGGAAATAGAACCTGCCTAGATGCCCTTCAACTGACGAATGCATAAGGAAGATGTGGCATATTTACACAATTGACTTTTATTCCCCTATAAAGAAAAATGAAATTTGCAAGGAAATTGATGGATCTAAAAAAATATCATAAGTGAAGTAAGCCAGGCTCAGAAAGTCACACAGCATATGATCTCATATGTAGATCCTAGATTCAAATGTTTAGATTTGTATGTAAGTTTGAATAATAGTCAGTAGTAGAGACCAGGAAGTTAGGAAGGGGCCATGAGTGAGGGAAGGGAGGAGAGGGTTTAAGGGGAGGGTAGAGTATACATGCAAATAGAGGGGCAGAACACTGGATGGGGAATGGTCTAAAGGGAGGGGATGAAGGAAAGGAGGGGGTTGGAGAAGAGTTAATCAAAATTAAAGATGTTATGAATATGCCATATGGAGACCTACTTCTTTACTAGCTAATTATGTGTTTAAAAGTGTGTGTGTGTGTGTGTGTGTGTGTGTGTGTGTGTGTGTGAATTTGGGAAGAAGTATCCTGTGGAGGTGGATAATGTTGTGCCCAGATGCCATCAATTGTTGTTAGAAAAATTTCAGTGCCAGGGTATGCTACCTTACAGCAAGTTGTTGGCCAAGGAGGCTTCTGATACCCCCAGAACATTGCAGGTTATTGCCAAGACTCTTGGTTACCCACAAGAACTAGATGATAAGACCCTATTGCTGAAGACTCGACATGCTTGGTCTTCAGGTCACTGAGAAATCAAGCAGGAGCTGAGCTGGAAGCTTCCTCCTATTAACTAGTTGTCAGGATGGAAAGAGCTGTGCAGCAAGCAGTCTGATGACTTTTCTCCTTCCATGAAGGCTGCTTTATGAGGGGATTCCTGGATGGTGCTGAAAGCCTAGTTAAAAGCCTATGGCTGAGGAGGTCATAAGCCCTAGGAAGGGGAGACTACTACTGTTCTCTGGCTAAATGGATATAGTTTTCCCACAAAACTGCTCTCTAAACACTTACGTTTATGCCCATATATTAATTCTAATCTCACTTTTAGTTAGAGAAGCTTCTCTTTTCAGATGGTGGTGACCACTGGTGTGAGGCAAAACTTGCCATAGTGCTGAGAAGAATTGACAGTTGAGTGTTTAGCACTAAATAAGACATCTCTATACACCCTTCAGGACTCAGGGACCATTGTGGTAGAAGTGGCTGAAAGAATGCAAAATCCAAAGAAAGAGGAGGAGTGCTTACAATGATGTCTTCCAGACACAAAGTGACCTTGATATTCATGACCTCACAGTGGCTGACACTACCTACACAAGACCTGCATAATAGGAAGGAAAAAATGATGGCATCAAATTAGAAGAGAGACTAGTTGGAAAAAATAAGTGATTCAGTGGAGAGAGGATTTGGGAAATGGGAGTGTTGGGAGGGGATTATGATAATGGTATATTGGCTATATTTATGGAAGTTGTCAATAAAAGTTTACAAAATTATCTGAGGCTATGAGGGACATTTATACTGAGACCAGCATAACAACTTTAACAAGTGTCATAGTAATTTATCTTTAACATCTTCTTCTACCTACTCAATGTTACTTCTATATGATTTTTTTTTCTTTTGCCAAGATTGATAACACTTATATTCTGTTCTATAAGTGTTTTGTCTACATGTGGTTATAAAAGATGAAAGTCAATGTATAGTATTCATATTATTCTAGCTGTAAGATAGTTATGACCTCACATTGAAGCAGCTCACATTAACAGCTCTGTGTGCATTTCTTGTTTCTTTCTTTTGCTTATCATGGATCTTCTCAGTTGGACTGACTTTCCTGATATTCATGTCTTCCTCTACCTAGGTTTAGATATCAAGGAATATACTAAGAAAAAGAAGATGGGAATTCAATTGTTGTAAAATGTATTTATACAATTCTTACATAATTAAAAATTCTTCAATACATTACAGAATTATAAAAAAATACCAATTGTAGGGGGGTGGAGCAAGATGGAGGACGAGTAACAGCGTCGCCAGGACTCTCTTCGGAAAGGTTTGATCTCTTCAGCTGGGATCCAAACTTTGGTCACCAGCTGGACCTGATTTCGGGCCCCCCCTCCCTCCCCAGCCCCTGGGCCAGAGCAGAAGGGGTTCTCCAGCAACTCTCTGCTCCCCAGCAGAGCAGAGGACCGTGCCCTCCCCCCCTCACTAGCTCCCGCCATTATCCCCTCGCTGTGGTTTCCGAGTGCCGCTAATTGAACCACTTCCCCTCTTGGGAGCACCTGATCCTCAATCGTGCTTGTCTCCACGACCCCCCTCCCCCCGCATGCACAGGCAGATTCCAGCCTTGGGCAGGCTAAGCTAGCTAGGTCCCGGGGCCAACCTTGAGGCAGATACCTGGGAAGCTTGAGCGGGAAGGAGTCGTCTCTTTGCGGAGGTTTCTTTGCCTGGCTGGGACCCAGCCCAGGTTGGCGGCTGGGCCTGTCCCTGGGCCCTGCAGCCTCTCCTCAGCTTTGGGACCTCAGCGGGGTCCCCCTACCGCCCTCGGCTCTGCAGGAGAGCACGCAGCCGGCCAGCTGGGCCCACAGACTCCTGCCTTTCTCCCATCACCAGGGCAGCGGCGGCCAGCTAGGCGCCAATCCAGAGGCTTCCCTGTGGGAGCTCCCGGTCCCCAGACGTGCTCATCTCCACCAGCTTGGAGGGAAGGAGGTGTCTCTCCGCGGAGGTTTCTTTGCCTAACTGGGACCCAGCCCAGGTTGGCGGCTGGGCCTGTCCCTGGGCCGCCCAGCCTCTCCTCAGCTTTGGGACCTCAGCAGGGTTCCCCTACTGCCCTCGGCTCTGCAGGAGAGCGCGCAGCTGGGCAGCTGGGCCCACAGGCTCCTGCCTTTCTCCCATCACCGCAGCTGCGCTAATCCAGAGGCTTCCCTGTGGGAGCTCCCGGTCCCCAGACGTGCTCATCTCCACCAGCTTGGAGGGAAGGAGGTGTCTCTCCGCGGAGGTTTCTTTGCCTAACTGGGACCCAGCCCAGGTTGGCGGCTGGGCCTGTCCCTGGGCCATCCAGCCTCTCCTCAGCTTTGGGACCTCAGCGGGGTTCACCTGCTGCCCTCGGCTCTGCAGGATAGTGCGCAACCGGGCAGCTGGGCCCAAAGGCTTCTGCCTTTCTCCCATCACCGTGGCTGCGGCGGCGGCAGCGGCCAGCCTCCCCGGCCCTGGGCGCCAATCCAGAGGCTTCCCTGTGGGAGCTCCAGGTACCCAGACGTGCTCATCTCCACCAGCTGGGAGGGAAGGAGGTGTCTCTCCGAGGAGGTTTCTTTGCCTAACTGGGACCCAACCCAGGTTGGCGGCTGGGCCTGTCCCTGGGCCGCCCAGCCTCTCCTCAGCTTTGGGACCTCAGCGGGGTCCCCCTACCGCTCTCGACTCTGCAGGTGAGCGCACAGCCGGGTCCACAGGCTCCTGCCTTTTTCCCTGCGGCCTACAGTCCCCAGCCCTGGGCGCCGATCCAGGGGCTTCCCTATGGGAGGTCCTGGTCCCCAGACGTGCTCATCTCCACCAGCTGGGAGGGGAGGAGGTGTCTCTCCACGGAGGTTTCTTTGCCTAACTGGGACCCAGCCCAGGTTGGCGGCTGGGCCTGTCCCTGGGCCGCCCAGCCTCTCCTCAGCTTTGGGACCTCAGCGGGATTCCCCTACTGCCCTCGGATCTGCAGGGGAGCACACAGCTGAACCCTCAGGCTCCCCCCTTGTCCCCTCATGAAGGGTTCCGTTCCCTGGTGCCAATTAAGTGGCTTCCAACAAGGGAAAAACTAGTCCTCAAACTTAATCCTCTCCACGACCCCCCTCATATACACAGGCAGGCGCAAGACCTAGCTTGGTTCTGGGGCCAGTCAGTAGGCAGATACCTGGGGGCCCTGGCAGAGGCAGGTTCATCAGACGGATACATCCCAGGAGGGCACAGGCGCTCTCCATGAGTACCAGGGATCACGCGCTACAGCCAGGAAGTAAAGTGGGCTGAATAGGACTCCTCAGGGCAACTGAGTCCCTCTTCGCTAGCTGGGCATAGGCAGAAACCAACGGAAAAACGTATCTTCCCAACCCACGGCACCTAGTCCCATGATGGAACATGAAATTGACAATGAAGTGGAAGGAGCCCATACACAATTGCAGAGAGAGAACAATATGACTCCTGACCACAACAGCAATGCAAATATGATGCAGTTAAGGGCTGCTATGGAGCTTATGAGAAAATACATGAATGAGTTGAAGCATTCCTACTCAAGCATAGACTCCAAACTGAATTCGATGGAGAGAAATATGAATGAATTCAGAAATACATTAAGTGAATTAAAGATTAATCAACTCAGAGAAGAGCTGGACAATCAATTAATTAAATTTGATGAGGACTTAAGAAAACTAAAAAATGATTTTCAGGAAACCCAAGCAAAAACAAAAATAGATTGGAAATTGGATCTCACCAAAGAATTAGAGGCTATTAATAAAATCATAGCAGAAACCAAAA
>PVHP010055854.1:0-10031 GCA_004024765.1 Zapus hudsonius
GACTTATACATATGACACCTTGTTAATACAAATCTAAGACTTTCTTGAGACAGTTTCATGTAGTTCAGACTAGCCTCGAACTTGCTACGTAACAGAAGATGACCTGATCCACCCAAGTACTGGGATGATAGACATGCACCACTATGCTTGGTTTTCTGTGGTGCTGGGGATCAAATCCAGGGCTTGGTGTGTGCTACGTGAGCTCTCGAGCCCAGTGATAGCTTGTGGTAGCTTGTTGGCTTTGTTGGACTCTCAGTCATGAGCTGAAACGAGCAAGAGTAGTCACAAGCACACACGGAGAGACAGAGAGAAGCATTCTAAAGCCACAGGCACTCCACCCTTGAGGCCCTGACAGAGAGATGGCCGTCATGACTGCACAGGAGAGGCAGATTGAGGACAAGGGATGTGACAGGCAAGCACAGCATCTGCTGCGAAGCCATTGCAACATGTCTCTAATGAGGGAAAACAAAATAGCAACAAGCTGCATCTCTGCTATATGTTGAGATTAATCTCAGTGACAAAACATAAATAGATACCAAAAAGGAAATTGCTATGTTCAATAGGCAAAATCGATTATACTGTGGAAGGGAAATTGTCTTTCTATTCTGGCTCAAAGTCTAGAAACCATTTTTTAAGAATGATAAATTCAGCTGTGTTTTAAAATGCAAAAGCAAAAGATAAATGAAAGGTGGGGGAAAGTTTCTCCAAGTTATTGTCATCAGCATTCTCCATCGTTTTCCTAGAGGTGGATGGAAACTGGAGCCCATGCAGGGGGCAGGAAGGGATGCCGGCAGGCAATTTACAAAGAACGGACCTGCACAAAGGAAGAGGCGTCTCACGCTGTTGGAGAAACACAGATTAAAATCATGTCCATTACTGTTTTCACTTATCGGTATGGCAAAGCTCCAAAAATTTAATACCACCCTCTGATGGGAGCGGTGGTTCTGTGGGGGGGGGGTATAGTGGTGGCAACAGGCGAGCGGAGCTGATGGGGACCTTCCTTATCTACAGAGAAGTCCGTGCACACATCAGACAAGGCATGTGTCCTGCTTGAAGCTGTGTTCTTATTATTAGCAACATGTTATCACCAGCCCAGAGAACTGGATCACCACACGTAGTGAAGTGGCCTCCAAGAGACGCTATACAAAAACAGCCAAGCACAACTGTGTCTTTAAGCGAAGGGAAAATAAGAATCTATATTCTAATGGTTTGTTTGTGTGTAAACAAACCCTGGCAAGACACATGAGGGGTAAATGAAAGCCAATACCTGTTTGATGAGAGAGAGACACTTCTCAATAAGGTGCCTTCCATGCTCTGAGCCATAAGTGCCTAAGCATTCTTGTTCAAATCACGACAAGTATTGAACCCTCTTTAAACATGCACACATACAGAGAGATCATGGAGAAAGCTATGGAAAGATGACCCACCAGGCTGTTGCTGTTGGTTACATGGGTGAGCAGAGGCTAGAAAATAAAATGCGCTTGTTTAAAGCGCTTGAGAAATTGGTTATGTAGCCACAGTGCTTCCTGGACGCTTCCCCTGAAGTGCGGTACTTTAGCTGGCTTTATTTTACTAGCTAAAAACATTAATGGCTTTGATATTAAGATAATTTCCAATAAATAAAATTGCCTCAAAAAGAGAACCCAGGGCTGGAGAGACAGTTCAGCAGTTAAGGCGCTTGTCTACAAAGCCTAATGACCCAGGTTTGATTCCCCAGTGGCCACGTGATGCCAGACGCACAAAGTGGTGTTTATTTGCAATGGCTGGAGGTCCTGGTGCACCTATATTCTCTCTCTCTCTCTCTCTCTCTCTCTCTCTCTCTCTCTCTCTCTCTTTCTCTCTCTCTTTCTCCTTGAAAATAAATAAAATAATTTTTAATCTTGTTTTTTTTAAATATTTTTTATTCATTTTCTAGCAGAGATTCAGAGAGAGAGAGAGAGAATGCACCAGGGCCACCACCCCGTGGGTCTGGTCTATGTGGGTCCTGGGGAATTGAACCCGGGGCCTTAGGCACTAGAGGCAAGTGCCTTAACCCCTGAGTTATCTCTCCAGCCCAAAATAATTTTTAAAAAAGAAAGAAAACCTAGGTCAGGCATGGTGGCACACTAGGGAGGCAGAGGTAGGAGGATCACTGTGAGTTTGAAACCAGATTGGGACTACAGAGTGAGTGCCAGGTCAGGTCGGCCTAGGCTAAAGTGAGACCCTACAGAGAGGAAGAGAGGGAGGGAGGGAGGGAGGGAGGGAGGGAGGAAACATTTGACCCTTCTCTAGAAGAAGAAAAGGGATTTTTCATACTGAAGGCATGAATGTTTGATTGCATACGTGCAATATTAGTAGGCATGTGAGCACACATGTATGTGTAGGAGCAGGTACCATGTGTGCGTTGCATGTGGAGGCCAGAGGTCCATGGCAGGTATCTTTCTTCATAACTCCCACCTCACAGAGCCTGAAGCTGAGCCAAGCCAGTTAGCCCGCAGGTCCCTGGGACCCTCTTTGTTTCCAGCTCCCAGAGCTGGGGTTCCACACATATGCCAGCGCACAAGGCATTTTGGGTAGATTCTGGACATCAAACTTGAGTCTCCATGTTTGCACAGCCAGCCCTTCCCAGCCACCTCCCCCAGCCCCAGAGGAAGCCTCTTAGCGTCGGAGCAGCAGAGCAGGGCTCAAAACTCAGTTGCAAACTTGTCTGGTCCTGTACTTTTTTACTTTCCTAAACATAGCCTGGCGCCAGCTTTGCTGATGCACCCTATAATCCCAGCACTTGGAAGGCAGACGCAGGAAGATCCCAAGTTTCAGGCCAGCCAGGGCGTCCCGGTGAGACCCTGTATTAATGAAGTAAACGGACCCTACAGCTCAGCTCCTATGGGGAGAGAAGCAGAGTCTTGACGCCTGGGTCACAGTTGCAAGGCTTCTGCTGCACTCTCGGGGGACGGAATGGTGTTCTGTAAGCAGATTTGCGATTGTTGACACTTAATGACACTGGATAAGGTAAGTGCATTTGTTACTTTCTCTTTGGTGTGACCAGATTCCTGGAGGAAGGGAAGGGTCTACTCTGGCCTGCAGTTAGTCATGGTGAGGGCAGAGAATCACCACCTTCCCAAAGAGTGCC
The DNA here is from genome assembly GCA_004024765.1 of Zapus hudsonius. Lineage (NCBI taxonomy): Eukaryota > Metazoa > Chordata > Mammalia > Rodentia > Dipodidae > Zapus > Zapus hudsonius. The sequence goes on from PVHP010055854.1 coordinate 3,110, forward strand.
ACCTGCTGGGAACCAAGTGTTCAAACGCATGAGCCTGTGAGGGACATCCCACATTTAAACCACAATCAGTGGCTGTCTGGAACCTTCTCTGTGTATTTGCAATTTCACAATGAAAAGATTAAACAGGTTAGCTGACATCAATGATCCAGCAGTGAGGGTCACTGAGCTTTCTTTAAAGTCTATCAAAACTGTTGAATTCAGGAATCAGGAACACAATTAGCTATTCCTCTAGTTCTGCAGACATTCTTGAGAATGTGAGTTCCGTCCATCTTTCCAGATGCTGAAAGAACTGGTGCTCAGTGCTCGGGGATCTCCATGACAACACGAGGAAAGATGAGCTCCAGCACTTACTTATGGTGACCACAGCAACAGGATGCTCAATGAGTGCCAAAGAGACCGATGCTCAAGAACTTCGGGTGGCTTTCAACCTGTCTTCCAATGTCCAAAGTCGGGTCTTGTTTCTGCTCCCTAGAGCACAATTTTCACGAGATCATGTGATGTGAATGGGAAGTGACCCTGATGATGGCTGTGTAGAGCAAAAGTCAGCACATGCCTCAGATAATATCTACCTACTGTGGATACACCACTGAGCAAGCTACCCAGAATCTACCGACAAAGTTTCCAACACTGGGAAAATAATGCATTTATCGTTTTGTTTAGAGTTAAATGAGACGTGCTATGTAAAACTAGTTTGTTGGTTGATTGGTTTTTGGAGACAGGAGCTCATGTAGCCCAGGTATAGCCAAGGCTGACCTTGATCCTCCTGCCTCCACTTCCCAGCACACCCAGCTAAAACTGATTGCTTCATTGTTCACAATCTGCTCTCTGCCTCTCCACAGATACTTATCAAGAATGCATGTCATCCATGGAGAAACTGAGTTATGCTTTAACTTAAATAAAAACTCATTTACCATGGCTGGAGAGATGGCTTAGCGGTTAAGGCCTTTGCCTGAAAAGCAGAAGGACCCGAGTTTGATTCCCCAGGACCCACATAAAGCCAGATGCACAAGGTGGCGCATGTGTCTGGAGTTCATTTGCAGTGGCCAGATGCCCTAGAGTGCCTATTCTCTCTCTGTGTCTACCTTTCTCTCTCTCTCTCTCTCTCAAATAAATAAACTATATATTTAAAAACCAATTTTTCAGTTATAGTCTTTTAGAAGACTATAGGGGTTTGAGCTCATTGTAAAAATTGTGGTATCAATTTTTTGTCCTATCTGGCATCTTTAAATGCGTTTTATACACTGATCTCCAAGGATATTTGAGTAGTAGTAGTACTGGTGGTGGTAGTGATATTTGCTTGAGTTTGGTGGAATGAAACAAAAGTGAAATCCCGGCCAGTTGTGGCGCACGCCTTTAACCCCAGCACTCGGGAGGCAGAGGTAGATGGGTTGCCGTGAGTTTGAGGCCACCCTGAGACTACATAGTGAATTCCACGTCAGCCTGGGCTAGAGCCAGACCCTACCTAGAAAAACCAAAATGAATAATAAATAAATCCTAATCAGAGCTGTGGATGTGGCTCAGTGGTAGAGGGCTTGCCTAGCATGCATGAGATCCTGGGTTCACTCCCCAGTACTGCAAATAAAAGGGAAAGGAAGAATGAAGGGAAAACCCTGGTGGGATGTAGTTCAAAGAAGCCAAGAGAGAGAAAGAACAAGCAGGTCATGGGAGGTGAATGTGATCAAAGTCCATTACATACATGTATGAAAACACCATCCTAAACACATTTTATACATTTAATTATGCTAATGAAATGGGAGAAAGGAAAAATGTTCCTTTGAAAGACTCCATTTGGGACACTTTCTAAACACGTGTGTCTGTTAGCAGGGCCCGTGGGTTTAACACCCTACCTTCCACACACTGCACAGCCCTGGATCTTGCAGCAAGGGAGGCCCAAGGCGGCAGAGGAAGGCTCAGGGTGTCCTGGCTAAGAGGCCATGGCTGGCTCATCGTAGGGCTATTACAAGAATCGTGGGCTGGGGAGATGTCTCTTTGTTTGTTTTTGCAAAGCCTGCTGCTCAGGTTCAATTTCCACCAATATAAGCTGGACGCAAAAAGTGGTGCATGATTCTGGCTTTCTTTTGCAGTGACAGATCTTGCGTGCACACACACATATGGAAATAGTTTCCCTTTTTTTAACCTTTATTGACAGCTTCCATGATTACAGAGAATAAACTATGAAAATTCCCTCCCCACCCCTACTTTTCCCCTCTCAAATCCACCCTCCATCAGAACCCCTCCCCCTCTCAATTAGTCTGTCTTTGTTGAGAGATCATCATCTTTTCTCACATTTTGAAGGTCTTTGTAGGTGGTGTTGGGCACTGACAGGTCGTGAATATCAAGGGCATTTTGTGTCTGGAAGCTTGTGCTGTAAGCAGATCTTTCCTTCCTTTGGTTCTTACGATCTTTCCACCACCTCTTCCATGATAGACCCTGAGCCTCCAAATGTATGGGTAGAAACATCCCAGTGCTGAGCACTCCGCTGTCATTTCTTCTCAGCACTATGGTGTCTTTTGAGTCATCCCAGTGGTCACCACCATCTGAAAAAGAGAAGCTTCTCTAGCCTAAAGTGAGAGTAGTATTATTATATGGGTATGCACATTAAAAAAAAACAATTTAAAAGCAATGTTCATAAGGCAGTTTGGTGGGTGTCATGGTTTGATCCAGGTGTCCCCCACAAACAAATGAATGTGTTCTCAGTGATCGAATCTTAGCTGATGGCAGTTCGGGAATTACAACCTCGCTGGAGCTGTGTTGTTGGGGGCGGGCTTATGGGGTTATAAGCCAGCTTCCCCTTGCCAGTGTTTGGCACACCTTCCTGCCATAGTTTGCAGTGCTGTGGCGGAGGTGATGTCCACCCTCTGCTCATGCCATCATTTTCCTGCCAGGATGGAGTCTCCCCTTGAGTCCGTAAGCCAAATAAACCCATTCCTCCACAAGCCACTTTTGCTTGGGTTCTTTCTGTGCAGCAACTAGAAAGCTGACCATAACAGTGGGCATAATATATGCATTTAGCAAGGCAACAGCAGGTGTTCAGGGCTCATGACCTCCCCACCATAGGCTTTTGACTAGGTCTTCAGTACCAGGCATGTATTCCCTTCCATGGAGCAGGCCTCCAGTCCAATTAGAGAGCAGTTGGTTTCCCCCATAACAGATGGGCCACTATTACACCAGTTGGCACATTTGGCCTGGCTGGTCACTCCTAAGGCTTGCAAGGTCCACTGCTGTTCACCAAATTTGATGACTTCTGTCTCCCTTAGGGCTGCGTGCAGCCATAGCTTTGTCCAGCTTTTTGTCTGAATATAAGTAGCTTTTTTAAAGAGTGTGACTCAGTTTCTTTTTTTTTCTGGTTCTGAGAATCCAACCCAAAGCTTAGCATGTGCTGGGGAAGCTCACTACCACTGTGCTATGTAGCCCGAGCTCAAGCATGAAATGCAAAAGCCAAGGGCAATGGTAGTATCCTTGGCCTAGCGTGCATGAGGCCCTAGGTCCAATGCCTAGCACTGCAAAAAGAAAAGAAAGAAAAGGAGAGAGGGAAAGAGGGAGGAAGGGAGGGCAAAGAGAGGTGATGAAATTCCTCCAAGCTCATCTCCCTCCTCCAAGCCAGCACCCTGGAGAATTAGACCAACTGCAGTGAAGGATGCGGCAGATGGCCGGTGAAAGGAGAGAAAAATGTGAACACTTGAGGTGAGGAAAGCCCTCCAGGAAGCTGATGAGGCCTCGAGTATTTGCTCTGAATCCCTTGTGATGATTGCGCTATGGGACTCAAGTGTGTGCTGAAGAATCAGCGAGGGCTCTGCCGGGGCCGTGGGGCTCCTTACCACTTAACACAACTCGCTTTGGGTTGCTTCCAAGAATTCGCATATAATTTCCATGATAGATTCAATGGCGCTTGAAGAAACCTTGTCACATCTTCTCTCTGAAATGCTGGTGCCTATTTAAGTAGGTTCATTTCAAGTGAGCTCTTGATACCAGTTACCCTCACACAGCAAGGTCCTACAACACACACTGAAGAGCTTGGAGATTGGGAGGCCTGACTGTTGCCAAACATTGTCTGGTTGACTGTTGGAAGAATGACTAGGCAGGAAACCCTGTGGCCTCCACACATGGCAGGGTGAGGCAGCCCTGGCAGCAGCCATGGTGCCAGGGCAAGGAAACGCAGACCCTGGCCTCAGCCTGTACGTCCACCTTCACCGGCCTGCCTCCCAGACACCTGCCCTCACACGGGCTTCTAAAGGAACAGTGGAGGCCCTCCTGTGGAGACACGCTCCATCTTTGCACAGTGGAAAGAGAAATCCTACAGATCACAAATGTAATAGGACATTGCTTCTTTTCTTTTTTAACAGACATATTTTGTATTTATTTAAAAGAAAGAGAGTGAGACAGACAGACAGAGAGATTGAGTGCGGGCAGGTCAGGGCCTCTTGCCTCTGCGGACAAACTCCAGGTGCATGCGCCACTTTGTGCATTTAGCTTCGCGGGTACTGGGAAACTGAGCCTGGCCAGCAGACTTTGGAAGCAAGTGCCTTTTACTGCTGAGCCATCTCTCCACCCAGAGGTCTTTCTCTTTATGATCATGGGGGGGGGCACGTGTGCACGTGGCCAAAGCACAACCTCGAGAATCATCCTCAGGAGCACATCCACCTCCTTAGAGACTGTCTCTCACTGCCAACTAGGCTGGCTGGCCAGCAAACCCCAGGGATCCGCCTGTCTCTGCCCTTCCCAGCACTGGGATTTCAGGCATGTACCTCCATGCCCGGTATGTTTGCATGTGTCCTAGGGATTAACCTCAAGATCTCATGCTTGTGAGGCGGACACTTTATTGGGGGGCTACTTCTCCAGTCCCCAGAAGGTTGAGTTCTACATTATGTAAAACTTTCATAAACTGTGTGGAACCCCCTTAGATACACACACATCCACTCGTGAGCTCACGCTCAGTCACACGGACACTCACGTGCTCACAAGCTCATGTTCTCGTGCACAGTCCACCTCTCGCCAACGTAAGCACTGTCAGAGCAGAGACGTATCTACCTCATTCACAAACAAAGTCTAAAACTAGAAAGTACCCCGATTTCATGGTCTGCAACAGTGAAGGCCTGGGCCACATGTGTGCAAACCGCTCACAATCCCCAGAAGCGGGAGTGTGACAGCAGAGGATTGTTTCCTTCACACAGGTGAATGTTGTCGCAGCTTCACATTCTTCAAGAAAATCCCCTTTTTTTATTATTTGTTTGAAGAGAGATGGAACGAATGGATGTGTGCTGGAGCATCTTGGGGCATCTGGCTTTATGTAGATACTGTGAAATCAAACCCGAGCTGCAAGTTCTGCAAGCAAGCAAAGATTTAGCCACCGAGCCATCTCCTCAGCCCCCCAAATCCCAATTTTTATGGAAAACGTTTTAAACTGTAGGTGTATATTTGTGTGTGTGTATTTTTTTAAAAAAGGGTCTCACTGTAGTCCAGCTTGACCTCAAACTCAAGCCAATCCTCCTGCCTCAGGCGCTCAGCTGCTAGCATTACAGACATAAACTACTATGACTTACTAGCGTTGTATATATTTTAAAATTTATCATGAACCAAACAGAATCTATTGCTGATGGGAACAGAAATTGCTAGGACCCTAAAAAGAGGGATCTAGCAACATTCACTAAAACCAAGCCGGCCCTCCAAATCCCACTACACACTCATGTACACTTGGGGTTCTGGGCTGTAGAGATGCTAAGTCAATACAATAAACGGCAAGTGCATGCTAGGCATTCACCACCAAAGACCAAAAATGACCCTCATTCATCAGAGGGAGTGTTGTCCATGAAACATTTCCCTAGAAAGCAGTACCAGGTTCCTCAGATAGTCGTGGAGGGAGTAAGGGACGGGATACTTAAATAATACAAGGGGATGCCTGGCACAGAGCAAAGGGAGTGCTTTACATTCATATTCTACACACACACACGTGTGTACCTGCATTTCCAAGATAGTCATTTAGGGACTGGAGAAGTATTCTTCTGTGAGCACAAGGGCCTGATTCCCCAGCACCATGCATGGCCATAACCCTAGTTGTGTGGGGAGCAGAGACCAGAGAATCACTTGGGTTTGGTAAGTTCTCAAGAAAACACAAAGGAGCAATGGAGGCTTAGGCCCTATGTTCTCCTCTGGCCTCCACATGCTTGCCCATGGGGTGCACACACCACATATATATCAGACCATACAGAGCCAGAAATGTATAAGACAATCTCAATAATACATCTGAAAGCAAAAATCATGTTAAAGGGGGAAAGGTTATATGAAAATGTCACAGGAACCAACTTGATAGGTCCCCACTGGCCCAAGATGGAGCAATTTAGTCATAAAATAATAATACCTGTGCTATATTGAAAGATATCCAGGTTCCCATTTCCAGGCAAAAATCTATGAGGCTCTAATATTGCTTCAATGAAAAATACTCACAGTCAGCCAGGTGTGGTGGCACACGCCTTTAATCCCAGCACTTGAGAGGCAGAGGTAGGAGGATTGCCATGAGTTTGAGGCCACCCTGAGATTACATAGTGAATTTCAGGTCAGCCTGGGCTAGAGTGAGACCTTACCTCAAAATATATATACACTAATAGTCATCCTGGAAGTTACTAGAGTACCAAATCATTCTTCATACAGTTGATGTATTATTGTCTTTCCTCATTGCTATGACAAAAATATGACAAAAGTAATTCAAGCCCCCAAGTAATCCCAGCACTAGGGGGCATGGTGGAGCTCTCCTTTAATCCCATCACTAGGGGACATGGTGGAGCCCTCCTTTAATCCCAGCACTAGGGGGTGTGGTGGAGCTCTCCTTTAATCCCAGCACTAGGGGGCGTGGTGGAGCTCTCCTTTAATCCCAGCACTAGGGGGCGTGGTGGAGCTCTCCTTTAACCCCAGCACTAGGGGGCGTGGT
>PVHP010055855.1:0-10039 GCA_004024765.1 Zapus hudsonius
AGAGAGAGAGAGAGAGAGAGAGAGAGAGAGAGAGAGAGAGAGAGAGAGAGAGAGAACCAGGGCCACCACCTTGTGGGTCTGGCATATGTGGGTATTGGGGAATTGAACCCAGGACCTTAGACACTGGAGGCAAGTGCCTTAACCAATGAGCCATCTCTCCAGCCCTTCTGATGACTTTCCTATCGGGGCAAATCAGGTCAATAATGCTCGAAACAGCCAGACTATATGATGGACTACTGGAATACTCTAACATCAATTTTTCATAGAAAAATAAAAAAGAGACAATTTCACCATCTAAAGTTAATGTAATAGCCAATGGCACAGAAAAAATGAGCTATAGCCAAAAGTATTTCATCTTGCTACAAATTCCAATATGAGGCTGGAAAAAAATTGCATGTTGAAAAGATTAAGCAATTCTCAGACTGAAGTTCTGATTCACTAGATATACCACTATGATAGGGTTTTTTTTTTTTAGCAGTAATAAAAAGATCTGAATTTTTTTTCTTGGTGTAAGTATTAGATGTGCATCTTCTGTCTAGTGTATATCCACTGACTTTTCCTGATCGTTAACTCATTCAAGTGAAAAGAGACACAAAATCAGTACCCATCCAGGCTGGAAGTCATTGTAATTCCACAAAACAAAACTTAAACTGGATAAGTCATATGGTTTCTAGTGATCTAAATCTTGAAACATGTCTCTTGTTGCAGAAAATATTAAACTGAGACAGTTTTCAAATGTTAGAAGCAATCCATTTTAAATGAATTTTTGCTGTAACAAACTTCATATTAATGTCACAGAAAGATATACATGGCGATAGCTTAAAGTCTATGGTATAATATTTCAAGTAGCTCCACACTCTAAGAAATGTACTTAGAACATAGATAATAGCTTTCATCGAGGAAAGACAAGACAGTACTCTATAACTCAATGGGCACAAGAGGGAGGGAATCAAAATGAGTCACTCTGAATGTTGCTTGAATGACTTAACATTCGCAACACAGTCCCTTAATTTGCCATGTCAAAAAGGAAATAGATGAGTTGTCCCTTTTGGTATCTACAATCTGCTACAAATTTAGATCTACAATTTCATTTATTTATTATTTTTTTGAGGCAGGGTCTCACTCTAGCCCAGGCTGATCTGGAACTCACTCTGTGGCCCAAGGCTGTTCTCAAATGCACAGTGATCCTTCCACTTCTGCCTCCTGAGTGTTGGGATTTAAGGTGTGTACCACCATATCCACCAGGATCTACAATTTCTACAATGTATTCACCTCTGTGGAGTCAATTCTACTCTTCTTTAAACAAAAAATTCACCACTTCTCTATTTTAGAAAGAACTAAAGAATGTTTCATAGTAACCTCAAATGACTATGTATAACATATTCTAAAATGCAATAGCAATTACAAATTTTTATGATTAGAAACCTCACAACAACTCCAACTCATAAAGTAATTCCACCAGAATTAGGTTATACCATTGTAGGCCAACAAATATTAAATGTCTGACTATATTTTATAAATTGCACCTCACATTTAAAGCCCTTTATGGTGAGTATGATACATTGGGAAATCTACAAAGAGGCTAAGAATTTAAAGTCAAATACATTATTTTGAGTGAACTATTTTTCATTACTAATGCTGGAAATTTAAACAACACAACTATTTTTTCAACAAAAATGCATACATCTAAATAAAACTCCAGATTACACCAGAGAGAATGAGTTGAAAATGGGAGGAGGAGAATTTTCTCATCTGAGTTATAGAGCAGATACAGCCACTCCATTGCTGTCAAACAGTGTTGTATGTAAGTTACATGAACTCATCAAAGACAAGAGAGGTTGCTAATATCTACTAATTTCCTACAGAAAATTTGGCTTCCATCTTCTCAAAAATCAATCCCTTCACTTTGAAAGCCAGGCTTTCAAATAGCAGTGGTACTAAATATGAACACAGTCACTATTTATACACATTGTAGAAATTTACTCTATAAGCTAAACGCAAATATAAAACATTCTTCAAGTTAGTCTTCTGTTTGACTAAACATTAGAAAGGTTTCCGTTTGACAGGCATGTGTCATGTCCAAGAAAAGAAAATTCTGAGTTTGTATTAAGCACAATAAAAATGTGACTCAATCACATGCCCAACAAATTCTACACTTTAGCTAGAAAAATATCAGTTGCATCATTTTGAAGAGTATCTAATGATCAAATCCAAAACTCATGCATCTAAAGCTATACAAAAACATGTGTCCTGAACATTTTAAACCAAAAATATTTCATACTTCAATATTTAATTTGATTCAGATGGAACTCTTATTTTGGGTCTATAAAAATGAAAAAAAAAAAGCTGTAGGACTTAGGACTCATTTTCAGACTATTCCCAACACCGAGTTTGGTCTGCCCTCCCTCAAAACAGGAGATTTCTTACCTTCACATTTTTGTGACACATCATTAAATTTGTGTCCAGCAGGGCATTTGCACTCAAAAGACCCAACTGTATTAATGCAATTTCCTCCTTGACAGAGCCCAGGGATAGCCTGGCATTCATCCACATCTGCAGATTTTCAAAGAGAGAAAGATTCATGTGAGATTCATTGCTGAAGAAAACATGACAGTTTGTCCTCAATGATATGGCTATAGTTATAGCAAGGGGCTCAGTAGAATATGATGAGTAAAACTACTTCTCATGAGTACATTATGTAAATAAACTGTGAGTCACATAACTTGGTTAATAATGTTCCTAGAAGCAGTAGTGTTTATTTTCCCATTTTCCACCTTCCCTCAGGTAGAGGAGACTACTTCTACACACCTGTGAATGTTATTACATATGCAGCAAGGTAGAGAGACATAGTGATTAGAAAGACTCCCATTTAGTATGTCATTTTCATCTTCAGATTGGCAGCAATAATCAGCATTGCCTGAAAAATTCCTAAACACCAAAATGCAACACAAGTCTACAATAAAATTATTGTTAAATCAACACAAAATGTACTTCAGTTCTCTGAGTCTTGTACAAGACAGCAAATTGTCTTTATTCAAATGAAGTTGGAAATGTCCTCTTTCCTATCTGCAGAATTACCTTGTGCAGAAAAAAAAAGAAATTAGACAGCTCAGGAAATGGGGCCTGAAATGAGAGACATCCTGGAGAATGTGGATTGTCAGCTGCAGAGCTACCTACCTGAGTAGCTGTCAGAGGGAGGAACCTTTCTAAAAATCAGTCAGATCACATCTCTCCCCAAATGCTGTGAAATTCTAGAAAGTTCTGCCGGACCTGTGTGATCTCATCTCTCACTCTTCAACCTCTTTCACTCCCCCCACCTAGGTTTCCTCAGATACACCAAGGATGCATCTGCCTCGCACAGAACTATGTGGTTCCATTCACGTCTATCTTCAGTGTCTGTTCCCATGTCAATTAGCAGAGCTTTGCTCAGGCCAGTGTGACATCCAAAAAAAAAAAAAAAGTGATTGTCTTCTCTGGAAGCTTCTAGGCAGGAGAGACTTGGTCCACTTTGTTGAATGCTTGATTCAAACACCTAAGGACTAGTCCTATGTATAACCTCAAACATGGACCCTCTTAGAAGAGGCTCCATCATTACTCGTGCTCACTGAATTCCATTATGAAGACTGAAAACCACATGACATTATCTTCATGTCTTCATCTGAACACAGAAAAACTTGATCTGTTAAAGAGCTGCACTTGGAATATTTTTGTAGATATCTCAAGGTCCAGTGTCCTCTTTCGTTGTCCCCGTGCTGAGGGCAGCCACAAAGCAACTGCCCCTTGCAGGCTCTTGGCCTGTGTTGTTGAGAAAAGTAAGCTTGCAGGAAAGGGTACTAAAGGGGGACCCGTTGATTTTGGTATAGAAAATGTCCTAACTCACGAGTTGAATGACTATGGAAATATCATTGGGTTGGGTTTTACATTCAATTTCATTTGTGTCTCAGATTAGAATTTTTCATTCTCTTGATATGTTGAATATGTGTATTCAATGATTATTTGACATCACAATTCATCTCTGGGTAAATCCAGACCGCCTTGCTGATCATAATTTTTATTATCTTTTCTTTTTTTGTTTTTGGGTTTTTTTTTCTTGACCATAATTTTTGGAGCAAGAGGAACTATACTTGAGGGCAGCTCTCCACCTATAAGTACCAAGCTGAGGCCCAAAACACTCCTCTATAAACCCATTTTCCCAAAGCCCCTCACATCTGGCTCTAGAAACACCTGTACACAACAGTGGAAGACTCTCTACCCTCAAAAAGAAAAAATTCATTCTGTACCTGACAACATAAGCTGTTGTTTTAATGGCATATGTTTTCACAAAATTACTTATTAATGTCTTTGGTTGTAGTTTCCCCCTGAGATGTTGAACAGCAGTCATGAAGAAACAAGAAGCAACTCCTATAAAACAAATAATAAGGCTGGACCTGGTGGCGCACACCTTTAGTCCCAGCACTCGGGAGGCAGAGGTAGGAGGATCGCTGTGAGTTTGAAGCCATCCTGAGACTATATAGTGAATTCCAAGTCAGCCTGGGGTAGAGTGAGACCCTAACCCTTGAAAAAACAAAAACAAAAAAACCAAGCTGACATCAAGTCGGTTCTGACCTAACCTTTTTTCTTTCTCTTCCCCCACTTCTGTTATGTTAGCACCAGAATCTCTGACCACGGGCTCATTGACAAGCAGGTGGGAGCTGGAGTCTCACCTTCCTCATCACTGTCAACAAATTCCTGGATAGTGGTTTTTGGAACACTATAACCAACCAATTCTTCAAAACTCAGTGTAATTTTCTAAGAATGGGAAAACTAATACATCACAAAAGATTCTTATTTTTATAAGACTGTCTCATCAGTCCTTTTGTAATTCTAGGGTTTTAAAGAGTCTCATTGCTCCCAACATTCAAGTCAAGGACATTCAAACAAGTGGTATGTAGAAGTCAGGGGCAGAACTAATAATAGAAAAGGAATTTTCAAAAGTTCAATTTAATGGAGCCCCAATGAACTCAAGAAGCTCTTCTTCTGTTTTATTGCATATTCCCTTTAGAATTGCCATACAGAACAGAGTCATACTAGTATGTGTTTCTCCTCAACAAGTGTTTCTGAAAATTTGGAGATACTCTAAAAATAGGCAGAGGAGATATTTCAAGGAAACCGAGATAGCCTGGAACATTTCAGTCTCTTCAGTTTCGTGTGAGGCTGTCTCTGTTTACTTCCTTCTGCTCCTGCCAGACATCCAGACAATAAGAATTTGTACAGCTGGAGGAACAAGAGCAAAAGCCAAAATCAAAGCGAGGGATTCGAGGGGAGGGCAGAAGAGGCAGTGCGTAGACGACATCTGGGGATATTTAAACCAGTGAAACCAATTCTCATTTATTTCTGGCTTGTAAAAAAAAATGCATAATGTAGCATGCCCAATGTAGAGAGGAGCAATTTTCTTCAGGTCAGTTAAGTACAACTCCTGAGACAGAGTCTCATAACGGTTTCAGATGGGGAATGGGGCTGAATGAAGAACAATATAAACCACCCTATTCACAAATTTTGTTTTATGTTTCTACATGACACCCAGTGAGCCTTCAGCTCTCCTCAACCATGTTCCCAGGGCCTTAGCTTCGTGCCATGCAGTCAGCAAACTGTGGAGTTTTGTCTCTAACACTGCTGTCCATTCCCCCACCTCATGGAGCTTTCTAGAACAAGGAGGTTGGAACCATCGTTATTCCCCTGGCCGCATTACCTTGACATGCTCCAGTGCGGATGTTGGGGATGAAGCCCCGACGACAAGGGTGAGGCTGGGCAGGACACATCTCACAGGGGTGGCCCCAGGCTCGGCCCACGGTGGCACAGCAAAGTGTTTTTGTGCAGACGATCCCACTGAGCTGCCCCTGGCACATCTGGTTGCTGACCACAGCAAAACACGGGCCTGTTCTGTAATCTGAAAATAAAGAACAAGAATCCTGTGAACACCCAGACGAGCAGAGAATAGAACAGCTGTGCCCCATCCTGCTCAACTCCAGGCTGAGAAATGGGTTTCTGGCAGAGTTGCACATCAGACCTTGTGTAAACCCCAGGGGAGACATTTCTACCTTGCAACTCATTTTTTTTTACCTACAAACTAGAGATAAAACATTGGTTCTTATCTATTTTGATCAAATGAACCAAAGGAAACCCTTTGTAACAAACTATGAATTGCTAAACTGATATAACATTCAAGTGAATATTGGTACCTACTGTTAGGGCAAAAGTCAGGCAGTACCTCAGTTTCCCCCTCTGGAACCAGTGTGGTGAGCTTCAAGAGAGTTACAGATCAAGCCTGCCTTGTAAACTCCCTTCTGCTGTGTCTCTGTCTGGCTGGAGGGACCTTCCAGACCACCTGAGCCTACGTGACAAATTCCCAGACTTCAGTTTCATCTCCCCCTCATAAGCCCAGGTCGGACTTTTCTCAGATACTCTTCTCTCTGCCCTGGTGAGATACTGGCAGCTTGTGTTCTTTCTGAATAAAATCTTTCTTCTTTCAGAGTGGCTTCATAGGGTCTTGGTCATTTTAAATCTTACACCTACATCGAATCAGTACATGTACGTGTGACTGACATGTAATCAGCGTTCCAAGGAGACATCTGCACCCCCACATTCACTGTGGCAGCTAAGCCCTGAAAACAATCCAGGTATCTACCAACTGCAGAATGGAAATAAAAGCCACTGTACTGTGTACATAAACGATACATAGTATTCAACCATAAAAGGATGAAATTTTGTGATTTGAAACACCTTTGGTGGAATTAAAGTTCATGATATTAAACCAATTAGCATGGGCACAGAGAGAAAAGTACTGTATCATTTCACTCATATGCATATTTTGAAAAGTTGATCTCATAAAAAGTTGAGAATAGCCTAAGTTTATCAAAGGCCAGGCAGAACAGGGGGAAAGGAGAGCTGGGGAGAGGTGATCCTTAAGTACAATGTTACAGTTAGATGGGAACAAGATGTTCTGGCACACTTTATATAGTAGGTTGACTGCAGATAACTTAATACCCTATGCATTTCACAAACTAGAGAAAAGTACATTGAGGCTCTTAATCCTGCCCCTGATCTGCCCTCACTGAGTCCAGGGACCAGCTGTTCTCCTACTCTGTGCACCCGGGTTGCTGCTAAGCATCCACTATTGAATCCAGGTCCCAGCTTTGCTCCCCACCCTCTCTGTTTCCCTGGATGGCCACCAATCTGCTATTAGTGAGTTACTTCTATACATTCTCTATTTTCCTTGTGCTGCTGCTGCATAGCCGCTGGTGAGTTCACATCCCTGATTTTCTCTGGCACCTTTATTCCCATGGACTGCAGCTAACCTGCCATTGGTGAGTTTAAGTACCAGTTGCTCTCCAACAACCCTTCCCTTGTGACTCTACTCAATGGCCATTGGAGAGTTAAGGTATGAACTTTTATTTTGATGGCAACCTCTCTGGTCCCCATCAGCTGAGGATAACCTAGCACTGAGCCAGGGACTCCTGCACGAGTTACGGAACAGCTGCCACTGTACTGAGATCACCTCTCCTATCACAGCCACAAAGGAGCACCAAGGATCTGCAAGACTGAGCTCCAAGCAGCACAACATACAGTGAAGGCAAACACACACACAGACACACAAACCACCACCACCACTGCCACCAACACCATTCCAAATATTCCCTTAATATAAGTGGTCCAGAAAGACCTGATCGAGGTATTACCTCTAGGTGGGTCATGTCATCACAAAACAGAAAACAGGTATCATGAAAAACCAAACTAATATATCTCCACAAAGAACTACCAAACCCATATCAGAGGATCCCCATGAGAGCTACTTAAACTCTAGACAAAGAATTCAAAAGAACGACTATAAATGTGTACAAGGAACTCCAAGACGTGGATAAACACATGAATAAAATCTTGAATACAGTAAAAAAGGACACAATTAACCAGCTACATGAAATTAATAAGTCAAGCCAGGATAGGACAAATGGAACTCAAAAATAAAAGATGGAATCTAAAGAGAACAGAAATAAATCTGGAAATGAAAAACACAATGAGTGAAATGAAAAGCTCCATGGAGGATGTACCAACAACATGGAGCAATATCAGGCCAACCTCAGAAGAGAAGGAAGAGTAATTGCATCAATTAGTCAAGACAATGAGAAATTAAAAAAAATATATGAATAAAACATGAGAGATATTGTGGATACCACAAAAAGGTTCAAATAATGGGCCTAGAAGAAAGAACTTCAGGCCAATGACATAGAAAATATTTTCTATTAAATATTAAAAATATTAAAAATATTAAAAATATTTTTAATAAAATTATGAAAGAAAATTTCCTAAATCTAGGGAAAAAGGTGACCACCAGGTACAAGCGCAAATAGACAGAATGAGAAAAGAAACTCCCCATATAAAGCCAGAAACACTTGAATGATGTATTTCAAGTATTTAATAACTCTAGCTGCCAACCCAAACTACTATACATTTTCACACAAATGCTCTCTCTCTCTCTTTCTCATAATAAAAGGAGAAAGAAAAGTTTTCCATAATAAAAGCAGGCTAAAGGAGTTTATGAGACTATCCCAACTCTACAGAGGATACTTTGGAGAGAAGGATAAATACAGTCAAGAGTCTACAGGAGGGAAAAATACTAACCAATGCTAGAACAGCTGTTGAACAAAGGAAGACTAAGAAAGCACCACAAAAGCATCCTCAGGGCAGGGATTAACTCACACTTTTCAATCGCTCTGAGCAGTAATGGTCACAATCCCCTCATTGAAAGACACATACTAAAAAGCTGGATCAGAACACAGGATCCATTCTTTTGTTGCCTTCAAGAAACTCACCTCACCAACAAAAACAGACATTACCTTTGGTGGAATGGCTGGATAAAGATCTTCCAAGCTCGTGGAAGCAGAAAGCAAGCAGGTGTTAATATGTGAATAGGCAAACCAAAAGTAACCAGAAGAAATAAATCCTATTGATGATGGAAATAATCTTCCAGGAGGACACTACAATTCTGAATGTACATTCTACACATATGCACCCAATTTTATAAAACAAATTCTACTAGACATAAAGTCAGAGATAAACCCCAACACAGCAAGAGTGGGCAGCTTCAATTCCCAACTCTCACAAATAGGTCTTGGATGATAAATAAGTAGAGAAACACTGATTTAAATGACGCTATAGATCAAGTGGATATAACACACATTTGCAGAACACTCCATTCAAACACTATAGAGTATATATATTTTTGAGAACCTCATGGAACTTTCTCTAAAATTGATAACATGTTTGCACACAAAACAAGTCTCAACAAATGTAGGAAAACTAAAATAACTCCTTGTGTTTTATCTGGAACCAAAACAATAAAACGAGAAATTAACAATAAGAAAAAATATAGATAAAACACAAACTCATGGAGATTAATGAATGAGTCAACAAGGAAATTAAGAATAAAACAAAAAAATCCTAGAACTGAATGAAAATGAAAATATAATGTACCAAAACCTCAGAGGTTTCTATACCCATAAGAGGGAAAATTACAGGTCTAAGTACCTAATTACAAAAATAGAGAGATCTCAAATAGATAATTGGATGATGTTCCTGGATACCTGGGAAAAACAAGAACAAACCAAAACCCAAACTAGTAGATGAAAATAAGTGAATTGAAATAAGGGCAGAACTCAAAGAAATAATGAAAAAATAAAGAACTGATGAAATAGAGAACTGGTTCTTTGAAAATATACACAAGATCACCAAACTCTTAGCCAAGTCAACCAAATGAAAGAACGACAAGACTCTAGTTTATATGATTAGAGGAGAAAAGGGAGACATTACAATAGATGTTAAAAACATTGACAGAATAATAAGAACCTATGTCAATTCTGGGCTGGAGAGATGGCTCAGCGGTTAAGGCACTTGCCTCTGGTGCCTAAGGCCCTGGGTTCAATTCCCCAGTACCCACATATGTCCTCTCTCTCTCTCTCTCTCTCTCTCTCTCTCTCTCTCTCTCTCTCTCTCTCTTTCTCTGCTT
>PVHP010055858.1:0-10013 GCA_004024765.1 Zapus hudsonius
TGGATCTCTCTTCATCTCTGTGAGAGCACTTGCCAGTGCTCCAGGCTTTATTCAGCAAAGGTCCCATCACCTCTCATATCACCATGGTAGGGACCAAAGTCCCAGCACATGGACCTTTAGTGGTGATACTCACACCATAACTCAACCATTGCACCTGAAAAGGAGGATACTTTTCAAGGTCATCAATTTTCCCCAGAGCTGCAAGTCACTGCACATCCCTAAGAAGCAGCATTTGTTCCCTGGCATGACTCTGATTTTGCCCAATCATAAAAGTACATGTCCTGTGGGGGTGCTGAGATGAACTTAGCTATTTCATGTCTGCTAGGGCCTGACAGTATCTCAGACAGAAATGCACACACACACACACGAGTGCACACATGCAGAAACACACACTTGCACAGAGTTTCGAATTCTTTTTTCTTGTTTAGGCAATGGCATTGGTGCCAACTTGTTTCATTTTTTTCTCTGACAGGAGAGGAGTTTCTAATTCCCTGTGTGTGGTGAAATGTACATAAACATAAAACAGGCTATCTCAACAATTTTAAGTACATAGTTCAGCGGCATTAAATAAGTTCTCATGTCATCTGTCATCACTGTCTGTCTCCAGAACATCCCCATCACCCTAAATCTAATTCCTTTTATTGCATCCATTTGACTGGACCAGACGCCCCCTGAAGGCTGAGAACATGGCTTACTCATCTTTTAATTTACTTCCAGCCTTTCTATAGTAGACACTGGACATGCTTATAAAACTGCATTTGCATTCAGCAGAGGGGAGCTGAGAAGCAAGTGGTCATGTGACTCTATCTGTGGGGGTGACAGACAGCACGTGATCCAGTCGGTGCCCCCTGTTCTGTGGTTGGCCAGTGCTTTTCTTTCCCAGAACACCCTGTATGAATCATTGTATCCTTTTTTATTATTTAAAATATTTTTATTTAATTATTTATTAGAGATAGAGAGAAAGAGGGAGAAAGAGGCAGGCAGACAGACAGAGAGATAGAGATAGATAGATAGATAGATAGATAGATAGATAGATAGATAGAGAGAGAAGGAGAGAGAAGGGACACTCCAGGGCCTCCTGCCACTGCAAGCAAATTCCAGAAACAGGGACACATGTGCCACACAGTGTATCTGGCTTTACATGGGTACTGGGGAAGCGAACCTAGGCCATCAGGCATTGCAAGCAAATCCCTTTAACTGGTGAGTCATCTCCCCAGTCCCAGATCATTGTATCTTTTATGATATCCTGCTGTCTTGTAATTTATAGACCATTCAAGAATTTCTAATAAATTGAATGATATGCATTTATGTCTTAAATTGTTTTATGAACACACACACACATGCACCAAAACCAAGAAATTTTTGGCTACCTATCTTGTAATTCTCATCTCTAATTCAAGGGAACAAGAAGTCTACTTTGCTTAAAAATTTCATTGCTTAAAGGGAAGAAACCATTTCTTATCTGAAAACTGCTTAATCAAGTAGTGTCTAAAACGTAGGCTTAGGAAGGAAAGGTCAAGTCCCATCAGGGTTCACCTCTTAAAGAATCACTTTATCTTTTATATGATACTTTAAAGTTCAAAAGCGGGAGAAAAGTAAAGCGAGTTGGTAAAAATCAGATGTTGAAGGCATTTCCTGACTGGAAGAAGATGATTCACAGGTGCTCATCATCTTTGCTGAAAGCAGAGTATTTTGAAATAAAAAGTGAAAATATGCAAATCAAACAGACAAGGAGGGATATTATGACTTAAGTGGAGGTGTGTCCAAGAAGATTGCCCCATTCTGCTAAGTTTGGCAGATACAAATAGACGAACTAAAGAGGACTGTGGGCTTTTGGAAGCAAAGCTGTTATGATTTATTGTTTGAGATAGATTTCCTGGACACCTGTCTAATTGTTAGGAAAGATTGAGAGGAAATATAGTTGGGCTTAGGTGAAGAGCATCAACTGAACTGTCGATAGCAAGCTATAACCTCCCGTCTTTCTCTCAAGAATACACGTAGGTCGTGCTTTTCAGATCGATGCTATTCTATCGGACTTCCTCCTTCCTTGGTGTGTGGGGCTAACAAAGGAGAAACCACCAGTCTACAAGGATCATGTAGTTGGAATCTGAAGTCAGCAGATTATTGTGATCGTATATAAAATTTACTCAGAAAGGGCTCACCGTTTGCTCTTGAATGCCATTTCGGTACATCTTGTTCTAAGTTAGAACTATGTTAGGGAAAGCTTTGCAATTATGTATGAGAATTTAAGATTTTTAAACTTTGCTTAGGCTAGGGTAATAGCTGCTGCAAAACATTAGCCACCAAATTTCCGTTAGGAGCACAGGAGTCTTCCTGGTTAGGAGGCATTTAGTTTTCCTTGATGTGATAATTTGGGGATCCAGGTATCTTCCACCTTCTGAATCTCCCTTCTCCCCAAATTTTGAAGCCTTTTTCATCAAGCCAGTGAGCAGTGGATAAGAGGAGAAAGCACACCAGGAAGCATGTCCATCGCTCTATGTTCACTTCCCATTCTAAAAACCAAATGATCACATTACCTTAGTCAATTTCTGAATGTAAGAAAGGCTGGTACATGGAGGGGTTTTCTTTCTCTCAAATCATTTGCAGTGAGAGATGTGTTTTATAGAAGAATTTTTCTTTTTTTCTTTGTTATAGAAAGGAGACTCAGTCTTATTGCTGTTTGCCAAGCCATCCATTAACATGACAATAGTACACATAGTACTTCCCATCCAAGCTGCGTTGGGATTCTTCATCTTGTCTATATAAAACAAGGAGGTAAAGTGTATGCTTGGTGTGTCTAAGGCATTGAGCGTGCGCATGCACACACACACACACACCAACAAAAATACTCTTTTAGAAAGATTTTTCTTCTCATATCCTATGTCTATAAGGGGCTACTAAATTTGATCTTGCGCATGGCATATTTTTTGATTAAAGTTAGATAAAAACTGTTTTTCTCAGATAAGCTGGTATTACTTTGGAATTTTTACTTATGTGCTGATATTCTTGTTATTCCAAAAGGCATGACTTCACTAGCAAGTATTTGAAAAAGGCAGTGGTCGCTTTTGTGAACTTTCAATAGCAACAAGATAGTTTATTTAAGAAGTCACTTTAGGGCTGGAGAGATGGCTCAGCGGTTAAGGCACTTGCTTCTTGTGCCTAAGGCCCCTGGTTCAATTCCCCAGGACCCACATGGACCAGACCCACAAAGTGTTGACCCTGATGTGCGCTCTCTCTCCCTCTCTACTTGAAAATGAATAAATAACGTATTTTTTTAAAAAAAGATGTCACTTTAGGCTGGGTGTGGTGGTGCATTCCTTTAATCCCAGCACTTGGGAGGCAAAGGTAAGAGAACTGCCATGAGTTCAAGTCTACCCTGAGACTACATAGTGAATTCCAGGTCAGGCTGGGCTAGAGCAAGACCCTACCTGGAAAACCTGAAAAAAAGAAAGAAAAAAAAATCACTTTAAAATGAGAGAGGAATGAGTCAGGTCATGAGACTCTTTGGAATCTCCAGGAGTCCTTTAGAAAATTGATTTACATAAAGTACATGTACACATTTAAAGTGATGGGCTCCAATAATTCCAGGAAAACATTAACTTGATACTTTAAATACTTTACGATTCTTTTAAAGAAAACTCTTCTTTTTGTAACTATGATGCAAAGTCCCCTTTCTAAATAGGAGCTGAGCTCATGGCCTTGGTTACTAGGTTGAAAGAGCAATGAATGAACATATTGAAAAAGAAATCAGGGGCTGGAGAGATGGCTCAGCGGTTAAGGCACTTGCCTCCAGTGCTGCTCCCGACCTGTCCTTCACCGTCTCTTAACACCCAGTACAGATCAGTGTAAGAGATCTTTCTTCTCTCCACATCTTCATCACAAAATGCCTTACTCCTTAGTGTCTGCTTCCCATTTCCCTGCTGTCTGGCTGTGCCGATGCTTCATGGATGCTGGTCCAGAACTGGTCCTTTGCCTTTCGGCTGACACCAGCACTGTTACAGCTCAGTAAGCCCTTTATTTCAGAGATGGCTTTGTCTCAACATTTCACCTTCATGCTATCATACTGTAACCCATGCTTCTGAAATTTATGTTTCACACTCAATAGAATGGTCTTAGCTCTGCACAGCCTTGGCTTGCTCATTGTACCACGATAACCTTCAATTGTAGGCTATACTATGATGAAGCCGCTCCTCTTATTGTTTCTACTCAGGCATTTATGATTTACAAAGAGTGAGCTTCAGTTTTCCGCCTTGGGTCCTGGGAACTGAGCAGAGACTGGCAAATCTGCATTTCCAGGTTTTATCTGGTCTCGATTCCAGGGTGATGCTGCTTTGGCAGAATGCGTTGGCAAGCGTTTGCCTCACGACTACAACTCAGTGTCGTGAAAGAGTATCAGACCACGTTATTGTTTGCCAGGGATTCTGAACCCAAAATTCAGAATCCAAGAGTTCCTACTGAATGCCTAGCACTCCCACATCACCATAAAGTAGAAGAATGATAAGTTGAACCATTTTAACCTGGGATCAATGGCCACGTTTTCATGATTGTTCACTTATAACATTTCCTGATATTGCTTTCTTTTCTTTATTGGCTCAAGGGTTCCTGTGGTTTGATTGTGGTTACAGTGAAGTTTATATTCCCTTGGATTCCTAGACTGTCCATAAACTTTGGGATGGAAGGATCCACAGTGTGAATAAGTCAACAAGTCCTCAGAAAGTAGGCAGCTAAAGAAAGGCTGGAAGTCTCTTGTGAGCATTCGTCACTATCCTGCAAGGACCCACTGCAACCTCTTCCTTGCCTTCTCTCCCAGAGGTGCCTGTAGCCACCTTCGGGATCATGCTATCTTACCCTCAACCCCCTCAGCCACAGTTGGGACAGGCTAGGCCACCATTAGCCTGAAGTTCTAGATCTCGCTGGGTCCTCTTGCCCTGTTTATGGCCCAATCTTGAGTTCCAGCTACAAAAACAGGGTCTTCGTGGGATCTGTCCATTGTCTCATCTGTGTGTAGGTTCCACAGGGTTGCCCAATCCTTCCCTCCTAAGGACTATAATTCCATATAGAGAGACGTTCCTCTTCTTTCGACTTATCCAGTGCCCACCTCTCTGGGTCATATCTTCCTCTGGTTTCCCCGATTAGCCATCACCTTATATCGGTACCTCCCAAGACAGGATGCCATCCTGAGAATTGAAGGAGGCAAAACTCACTTTCTCATCATCCAAAGGCCCCATAAATATAATTTCCTCTTTGCAGATCTGACTATGAAGTTGGCCAGAACTGACACCACCTCTTGCAGTTGTATTTTGGTTATTTCAAGTTATATTATCATGATTAATCACACCACAAATGCTCTTATAAAGGCATTTTGAGTTCTTTAAGAAATAAGAACAAATTATCTGTTAATTCTGTTAACGTGTGTGCCTCACGATGGATTTGATTGTGAGCTGTCTACAGCCACTTAAATGTGACCAGAACCATGAGGAGACCACAGCCCATCCTGTCTTTGTCTCCGCTGTGACCTGCGTGCCCTGTGAAGGGCACCGCCTCTGTGTGGGTTGCAGTGTGGTGATGAAGTGAGCATTCTCATGACTCCACAGCAGGAAGGAAAGAACTGATCCTGTAGTTCAGCTCAGGCCCCAGAGCTGAAATACACAAACATGGTCTACAGTGACTCACAAAGTACCATCATGCTGGATCACAAGTGGGAGCAGGTCTGAGGCCTGGTTTGATGGAAGGTTCTGGACTCCAACAAATCTGTTTCCATATCCTTGCTCTGCCTCCTGCCATCTGCGACTCTGGGGTCTGTTTAGGCACATGACCTCATTTCCCCAGGACCACCCTAGCTGTGAGCTCCAGGACAGGTAGGAGGGCTCTGCATGAGGAAGTGGGTGAGGCCTCTCTGAGGAGTGGGTGGGGCCTTTCTGCCAACTGTATAATGTGCAGCTTGAAGTCAGACCTTTGCTTGCTGGCAGGTTCTGTCTCCTACTGTATTTTGTACCAAAGTGTTCTCTCATAAGTTAAAGGCCTGGGGATAGGATGCGAAGGTGCACTTTAGCCGTAAGTAGTGGGTGGTGGTGGGATTAAGGAATTGAGGACAGGTTAAAATAAATACGTGCAATTTCACAGCGAAGACCTGTTTTACAGAAACTTCCCCTGGCACATCTGGTATGAATCAATCCCAGGCCTATAGCTCTCTTTGGTAGCCATCAGACCAGAGAGAGGGGCAAGTTTTGTTGCCAGATTCCTGTGTGGAGGACCTGAGCTCTGCAAGACAGAGTGTCCCAGTGGGCACAGTGACTTTCCCCAAGAGCAAGATAAGCAACCCTTGTTTGTCCAGCTCTTAGCTGGCTCAAAAATCATTCATTTGGTGAGTGTGTGTGTGTGACAGAGAGAGGGAGGGGGGGAAGAGAGAGAGAAAGAGAGAGGGAGAATGCTGGTATGGGTGTGGGAGAATGTTGGTGAGGGAGTGTGGGTGAGGCTGTGTGAGTGCAAGAGGTGAGGTTGTGTGTGGCTCTTACCCTGTCAGTTCCCCATGCAGAGAGAGGCAAGGTGGCTGATGGGTCCCACAGTGATTTTCCTCCCTGGACCTGCTGGTGCCCAGGGAGAGGCTTCTGTTCTTCATTGAGCTACATGGTGGCCAGAGTCACCATCAAGGGTGTGATGACTGTAGACAGTGACATGAGACTCGGTGGTACCCAGACATGCAGAATCCTGGCTGATTCCATGGGAGGAAGGTGAGACCTAGGAGGCCAGACAGGCTTAGGGAGACCTGGGATGGGGGTGTCCTGAATCAACCAGCTCAGAAATCATTGACTCACCTTCCAGCCCTCATTCCTGTGCCTAGGGTTGGTGGCACACATAATCAGCCTTGTTTGTGAAGGCTCAGGGCCTAAATGAGAGAGTGCAGGCAACACCCTCAGCAGACAGCAATGAGACCAGGAGGAGGAAGAGGCGAGAGCACTCAGGGAACTGAGAAAATGACACGGCCAATTCACAAAGGTCCCACAGCAGAAGGCTTGAGTCTCCTGGGGCAGGATTGTAAGGTGTCAGAGAAAGGGGTCCTTCTGGGCTCCTGGAAAATGAGTTCCTCCATCCGGTCAGGTGTATTGTCAGGCAACAGGCAAAATGGTCCTGCACCAGGTGTGTGAGCTTGAGTGACAAGGAAGTCTCAGTGCAGGTGGTATCACCTATGGACCGCCAGAGGATTAGGTGGCTCTTGGCTACTGAGATTCTTCTGGAACAGTAAGATGTGTAAGGTTTTCTCTGCATCTTTTCAGGGTCAGTCTTTAGGGCATTAAAAAACGTATTTATTGTAAATAATTAGATACATTGTATGAGCAAGACTTGTGATGGTACCCCATTTCCCTCCTCCCTGTTCCCAACCTGCTGGGGGCCCTCCTCAGTGGGATTGCTGGACCAGTCCATGGAATAGGGGGTTATGAATTATATAAGAAGTAGCCATTTTTTTTCTTTGTGTGTTGTGGTTGAGGGGGGCAATGTCTCTGGGTATTCTCCCCCATCATGGCTCTTAATCTTTCTGCTTAGGGCATTTTTTTTTGCCATGCCTAGAGGTGTGCCTTTTTCTCCAGGCTGGAGAGAGTATAAGAAGTAGCCATTTTTTTTCTTTGTGTGTTGTGGTTGAGGGGGGCAATGTCTCTGGGTATTCTCCCCCATCATGGCTTTTAATCTTTCTGCTTAGGACATTTTTTTTTTGCCATGCCTAGAGGTGTGCCTTTTTCTCCAGGCTGGAGAAAGGATGGCAAGGCGACTCTTCTGGAGTCCTTGAGCCCTGCCTGCTGGGTGTCCTCTTACAGTTGGTATTTTGAAGATCAGGAGGTAAAACTCAGAAAGGTAGGTTCAATTCTTGTTTCCATGGGCTGCAGAGGGAATGTGACAGGATCTCTCAGGGAGAGGAACTGTGTCACCCCAAGATTCACAGGACTGGGTAGGGACTTGAGCTAATCTCATTTGATGGCTGACAGCAGAATAAATTGTACATGGCCATGGTCTCATTGTATTTCCCATTTAGTCATGAGTCCGGGATGTCAACCCCAATGTCTGCCATGGCTTCCACAATTTTCTGGGTCTGGTCAGCTAAGAACTGTGGCATTACAACTTGTTGAACACTCAGTGCCTTGGCAAGGCCAGAGTGCCTCTGATATCTGTCACTGTGGGCCTATCCTGGGGGTTCACAGCTAATAATAGCTCTATAGTTTAGATTATGTTCTATAGTTCTTTTGAAAGGTAATATTTTGTATCACCTGGGCATTATACAGCTTGGCCTCTAAGGTCCTGTAAATTAGAAAATTCAGATGGGGGAAGGGTCTCTGTTACCACGCAAGAGAGCATAACACCTGCGCTCCACACGTCTGTCTGCTTGTAGAACTCCATGCTTGGAGAAGAAACAGTTCCAGGGCACTAGTTACATAGGCCTGCAGAACTTGTCGAGAGCTTGACTTAGTCTGACTTTGACGCCCATGCTAAAGTCAATGATTTTGACATGGTCACTCTCGTTGACCATGGTGCCCTCTGGTTTAGGTCCTGGTGAACCTGGGTTGCCGCAATGGCTCATAGTAGCAGACATTTGGTAAAATATTCTATGGGGCTCATCCTCTGCTAGGCAAACAAAGCTACTGATGGTCTGCCAGGGATGTTCTCCACCAGCCATTTCCATGATCTGATAAACAATATCTCTGATTTGGTAACTTGAATCAGAGAGAGATGCTTGATATTTGGCTGCTTTCCCGATGTTCACTCTGAGCACCCTGGATCTCTGCTGCTTCTTTCCTGGTCACCCTGGCATCTGTGAGGAGCATCCTATTCTTATAGTCCCCCGAACATGAATCCTCCTGGGAACAGAGGAGTGAGACGCCCGACCCTGCTGTCTCCTCACCTCTCTGCCTACATATTGTAGGTAGTAAGGCTAAAAAAGAAAGAAAAGAGATACAATGTAAAGAAATACTCCTGGGCTGGAGAGATGTCTCAGTGGTTAAGGTGCTTGCCTCCTGAGCCTAGTGACCCGGGGTTCAAATACCCAGTATCCACATAAACCATATGCACAAAGTGGCACATGCATCTGGAGTTTAATTGCAGTGGCAGGAAGCGCTGGCACACCCATTCTCTCTCTCTCTCTCTCTCTCTCTCTCTCTCTCTCTCTCTCTGTATCTCCTTGTGGGTCTGGCTTATGTGGGTCCTGGGGAATTGAACCCAGGGCCTTAGGCACTGGAGGCAAGTGCCTTAACCGCTGAGCCATCTCTCCAGCCCCTCTCTCTGTATCTCTATGTTTGCAAGTAAATAAAATATTAAACACACTCTTGGCAGCTTCAGGTCTTCTCTTACCTGAGGGCCACGGGGATGTGCTCTGATGAACAGCATAGATTTAACAGATGAGGGCTACAGAGTCACTTCTAAAATAGGGAACAAAAAATCTGTAGTGTTGAAGTTCAAATCCAGAGCTTGGCAATACTAGGCAAGCACTCTCCTGCTGAGTCATACCCCAGCCAACCTCCTCCACTGGTTTTGACCTCCATATTACACAGTCTCCGTGAGGAGGCAGGATGGGTGGCTTCCCTGGTGTTGTAGGGCCGTACGCTGATGCCCATGGACACAGAGCTGCTCACCTCTGAGTGTCTTTTGGGTCTCAATGGCTCACACGAAACCACCAGCCCTAGAACTTTCAGGGATGAAGCAATTAACTGAAAAGAACTCGGGCTGTTAACTGACGACCCAGCAACCATCACCCCAGATCCTCAGGAAGATGATCGGATGTCCATCTCTTGTCTGGCACTGGTTCAGAGGCAGGTGCTGACTGAGAGGAGAGCTGGGAAAGGAGGATGGGGGAAGATGGGGCTCTGTCCTGCACAGGTCTTCTGTCACTGTGCCCCAGCTCTCTATGGCTTGTCACGAGGGGCTGTTTGTTTCTGCAGGGACCCTGGGCATAATCTACCTCCATTCCCCAAGAGTTCAGTGGGACTCAAGCCCACTCCATTTCCTGAGGATGTAGGTGGGAAGCTTCT
>PVHP010055860.1:0-10002 GCA_004024765.1 Zapus hudsonius
GTAGGTCTCTTGGAACGTTAGATATTATCATAATTAGAATTACAGTCTGAGAAGGCGCACTTTTTTCAGTAGTGAAAAATTAAACTTTGGAAAGCAGTCTGCTATAAGCCAAACCCAGTAATTATTTCCTTGTTTATTTGATCCATATTTATTATAAAAATATTTAAGGCTTTTAAAAAATTTACTTATTTAGTTGTATGGGGGCACACTGGGACCTCTTGTCACAGGAAACAGAACACCACACACGTGTACCACTTTGGGGTCTGGATTTACATGGGTGGCTAGGGAATTGAACTGGGGCCAACAGGCTTTGCAAGCAAGCACCATTAACCACTGAGCCATCTCCCCAGCCCAAATATTTAAATTATTTTCTTTTGAGAAATAGTATTTAATGAGACAAAATGAAGGTATAAAGGAAAGAAGGAGAAAAAGGAGGACAAAGAGAGTAGGAGAAAAGAGGGAAGAGAAGAAGGAAGACTAGAAGGGAAGGAGTGAGAGAGAGGAAGAGAAGAAGGGCCCTCAGTGGAATGGGGGCAGGGAAGAGGGAAATGGTGGTACCAACATGGAATGTGTCCATTCAAAGTTTCCACTTAGTAAAATTCAATATATACATAAATATAAGAAGGGAGGAAATCAAGACTAGATTTAAATAAAGCAAGACAGGAAGTGGCCATACACCATTAAATTTGTGCATGGACGCCTAGCAGCCTTGTAACACTGAGTTCACAAGCTCCACTTTGAGTTTCTAGCAGTCAACAGGAAGGGAGAATCATAATTACAGAACTCGAAACACCAGAAGAAATGCTGCCAAGAGAGAGGCACTGAATGTCCCATTGTCCATAACTCTGTGAACAAAAACAGCTGCTGGAAGCTGTCCCCAGTGTAGAGGCCAGCCTTGTGCCCAGGTGGCATCTCTGTAAAAGCCATGGTCCAGAGGACCCCACAGAAAGCAGCCTAGGTGGGTTAACAGTATTTTCGGTGAGGTTTTCCGTTCCCACAAGCTCTGGGCCCCTTTCTCCACTACAAATCTTTCTTTCACTTCTGCATTTGCTTGATTTAGGGTTGGCTGATAATAAAAATAACAGTGCAATGATTCCATCTTCACAGGATACCAGCTGGGTAGGGTCCACAGTCTCGGGGCTTCTTAGAGGCCATCCCTGCTGTCTGCAATTGTAAAGGACAGGATGTGGGAAGAGAAGATTCTGCAGTCCAGACTCTCCCTGGTCTGGGCCTTCTCACCCATGGGAGCTGTCCATGCTCACACGGATCCAGGGGTCCATATCTGGAATCTGTTGTGCATCACTGTAGTCTTGAATTCCTTCCATCAAACCATAAACCTCTTGGGACTTAGCAGTGGCTGGGTTGCCCTGAGCCAGAGATAGCTTTCTCTGTCCCCATGGCTTCTGGGTATCTCCTCTTCTCTGCCATCACCCATAGACACAGCCCACATCCAGCCTTCCCAAGAGAACCCCAAACTTTTTACCTGGTCCCCAATGGTAACGTAGTTTATACAGACTACTTCAACCCCAAAAGAATTTACATAGTGAATGCTAAAGATATTACATGTTTTAAAAAGCCATTAAGCCATACAACAAGCCTCCTCTATATCCTATATAGACTCATCCGTTCCCATCTCTGAACTCATTAGACATCTTCATTATTTTCAATCATGCATCACATTTTGCCTGGAATGCAATCACGCAGATACATGGATTACCTGCCCCCTTTAGACCAGGACTTCCTTGAGGCAAACCCGTCATAACATTCATGCAAGAGACCTTAAGCATCTGAAAAATGAAGATGTATATGCAGAAGAGCTCTTTGGGGAACAGAGCAGTAGGGGGGGTGGACATTATTCTGAAGGAGCTTCTCATAGAGGGGGTGAGCTAGCTCACAACATGAACATGATTGAATTTGAATTTGTAAGCACAATGAGAGTCCAAGCTGAGTGCCCCCAGGAGCAAGGAGAAGGGGTCCCAGTGGCAATTTCGATAAATTATTTATAGCAAGCACCATGAACAGAGGCTAATGGGAATCACAGGCAACTAGCATAATAGCAGTCTGTACTGAACATCCCAGCAGCCACGGTGAGAAGTAAATGAAGTGTCTTATACAGATCTGAGCACTGACTCAAACACACAGGAGCACATTCTTTGATCCATCCTGACTTTGACTTCTGACAATACTTTACCAAAGGGGGACTGATCTGCATGAAGAGGAGCAGAGTAGAAATAATAAGACATCTTGTACTAAGGTATTTTGATCTTATCCCCCTCAATTCCCCTCTTGATTAAACCCTCCCCTTCCTGATTAACCCTTCTTCCTTGTTAATCCCCCTACTTTTGACCCACTGAATTTAGAGTGTTGCTTGCATGAGCTTGGGGGGGGTAGTCACTGGAGTAGGCTACACCACTGTAAAACCATCCTCTCCCCCCCAGTTAATAATTTACCTTCCATTAGCCATTCTGGGAGGTGTGGACTCATGAATCATTCCCCCACCATGATGACAGGCTCAGTCTTGTGCAGGAAATCACAGCTGCTGTGAGCTTATGAGTGTCGTATCCAGATGACAGCATTAGAAATAATCATTTTAAATTGAAGAAACGACAAATTCAAGGGCTTGTGTTGATCCCTTTGAAGAAAGTAAATTTCCATAAGAAATCGAATAAAGAAAAAAATAATGAGGATATAGATAAGGTGGATTATTTGTTTAGATGTAGTTGCTTATAAAGCTAAGCATGTTCCAAATGTGCAGCCTATCTATTGCATCCTGGCTATTTACCCAAGAGAAATGCAAATTTTTGTTCACAAAACGAGCCTGTATGTAAATGTTAACTGCAGTGCTGTTCATAACAGCTAATAACTGCAAACAACCCACATGTCTTTCAACTTGTGAATGGTTAAAGAAGCTGTGGTATATCCATGACATGGACTACAACACATCCAAAAAGAATGAATTATTGAGACATGCATCAACCTGGATTAACCTCAATGACAAGAATGAGTGAGAAAAGCCAGTCTCAGAAGGTCAAGTCCCATATTGATATAACATTCTTAAAGTAGCAAAGTTACAGAAGTAAACATCAGATTAATGGTATGGAGAGAAGGGTGTGAAAGGGCAATATTCCTTTCTTAATTTTAACAATGTTTACATCCTGATCCCGATGTTCACCATGGTTTTGTACTATCTGTCTCTGCCTCCCATCACCCTAAACATGCTGGGATTACAGACATACTCTATGAATCCAGTTTTAGTTGGGCCCTGAGGATCCAAACTCAGGTTGTCCTACTTACATTGCAAGTGCTTTTACCCACTGAGCCATCTTCACAGCCCTATTATTTTTTAAAATTATATGCAGTTCTATGATTTTTAATCTCAAAATAAAAACTGAATTATTAAAATATTTAATCATTAATATGGTAGGCAGCTTCTATAAACATTAGCCTAGATGTACAAGATCCAGCAACTTGATGTGGAAGTATTTGCCCAAGAAAAGTGAACCCACACCCACACAAAACTATATGCAAATACTTGTAGCAACTTTGTAGTTTCTAAGCAGAAGCAACTCAAATGCCTCCGCATTAGGAATGAACAAGCTACATCTATCATGCAAGTGGAATCATCCTCAGTATTAAGAAGAAATAAGTATGAGAGCATAGATAAATCTCAGGTGTGTTCAGCTATGTGAAAGAGGCCAGATTCAAGCCACTAGAATCTGTATAATTTCATTTATATGACATTCTGGAAAAGGCAAAAATCAATTAATGGCCGCCACTGGATGTGGGTTGGGGAAAGGGATGGACCACATCGGGAGCACTCCAAGGCATTTTGTTGTTTTTTTAAAAATATTTTTATTTATTTATTTGAGAGACAGAGAGAGAGAGAGAGAGAGAAAGAAGTAAATATGGGCACGCCAGAGGCTCCTGCCACTGCAAACAAATTCCAAACACGTGCATTTTGTGCATTTTTTTTGAGTACTGAGGAATCAAACCCAGGATATCAGGCTTTGCAAGCAAGCACCTTTAACCACTTAGCCATCTCTCCACACACACCCCCAGGGCATTTTGGAGTGATGAGGATGCACTGAGTCTTGACTAAGGTAATAGCTAAAAGATTATATGCAATGTTTTCAAAATCCACACAAATGTCCACAGAAAAGGTGTGTGGTAGTTTTGAATGGATGTCCCCCAAAAGAATCAAAAGTTTATTATAATTGTGAATTGTCTCCAGCTCTCTGGCTGGAGGAGGTGTCACTTTGGCCTGGCCTCCTGGGGTCTAACCCTGAGGTATTTCAAATTGGATACAAAATACTAGGGATACATATACAAAACAGCAGCCTGAACCCAAGTCTGGCAGTTCTGCTATCTGTGAGTTACAGAGTTACAGTGTGTTTGCTTCTGCAGATGCTGTCTCTGTCTCTGCTTGGATCTGTGAAAGGGGGCCAGCCTTTTTCCTTAACTTCCCCTGGGTCTGTTACTTCAATAAGTAATTTCCTCCCCCAAATTGTGCCTGGCTTGGAGATTCATCCCAGTGGCATGTGGCTGACTATGACAGGGTGAATATTTACTATGTGCAAGTTTGATACAATAAACCTGACTCTACATAAGTAAGAGAATCATTAACTTTATATGGTGATGTGCTGGAGTGCAGAGAAGACTAATACACACGACTTCATCTCATGAAGCAGTGTGTGAGGAACCCTGGTTCACTGGTCCATGTAAACACACTCCTCCCCTTACAGAGCAGGTACATTATGAAAAACTCATGAGCAACTGGAAGCGTCTCAGAGCTCATATTAAATATCACTATCCTGATAAAAATACAATGCAAGATTCAATATTTACATATCAAACCATCATAAATTAGGCTGCTGAGGGACTAGAGTACAGGAATTTCAAATTACCAATTCTGAGAATAATGGTTCTGGAGGAGAGATGGGCTGTCCTGTCTCTGCTACCACCTCAGAGCAGGACACACAGGCCCATGAGGGTCCCCTGGGTCACCTCCTGTCTTTGCGACTAGGGCCACTCAACAATGAGCCTGGCTCAAGTAGCCATTTTGGCATCTGCAAGGGTATCATTTATTCCCATTCCTTCACTCAACAGGTGCTTGCAGAGGACCTGGGTTCACAGCTGTGGAGTGAAGCATTCCCATGCCACACTGGGTCCACCTCACCCCTTCCTGAAGTAGCATCTCATAAGTCTCCATCCAAGTGTACATGGCAACCACCCCTCCTAGACAGGCACATGGATGTCTCCTCACCTGCCCAGGCCCAAGCAGAATTGGGACTTCCTCCTGGGTGTCTGAAACTGTGGCTTTCTCAGTAGCCAAGGCCAAGTCTTCCTTATTTCATTATCTCCAACTCCTAATCCACTGCCTGGAATAAGATATATTAGAAAATAAATAGAATAGGGCTGGTGAGATGGCCCAGCGGTTAAGGCACTTGCCTTCAGTGCCTAAAGTCCCTGGTTCAATTCCCCAGAACCCACATACACCAGACCCACAAGGTGGTGGCCCTGGTGTTCTCTCTCTCTCTCTCTCTCTCTCTCTCTCTCTCTCTCTCTCTCTCTCTGCTTGAAAATGAATAAATAAAATATTTTTTTAAAAAATTTAAAAATAGAATATATTTTCAAGTGAATGAAAAAAGGGAGGGAAAGAGGGAGGAAAGAAGAGTGGGAAATAGAGGGGAAGAATCATCCTCAAGTTCTCTGAGAAGATCAAGTTTATCACTTTTGTTTATGGCTCCATCATTAGTCCAGAGAGGCCCCAGTGAAATGACACACTCAAGACACTCAGAACTCGGATGTGATCCACACACAAGTCAGCAATAACACTACTTTCAAGGGTCATCATTCACCTGTTCAGTTACTGAGGGAAATTTCTGCACCAGACAACTGCATACATGATCCTGTTTAATCATGCTTCTGAAACAAATCTGAGATATTCCCACTCCAGTAATGAGGAAACTGAGGTTCGGCAAGCTCGAATAAAATAGGTAATTGACTCGGCTGTCAAGTACAGAATCAGGGTTGGAACCCAGGCCTCTGACTCCACAGCTGTGCTTATGTCCTACATTCTTGCTCCTCTGCCCTCTGTCTTTGCCTTCCCCCCCTCCCCTTCCATTCCACATTCTGTCTCTTTAAAAGCCAATCTGAGGGCACCACACATTCAGACACAGACTAGAACAAAGTCCCCTTCTTCTTGGAAGGCTAAGGCACAGAGTCTTAACTGAAACAAGATAATCCAAACATTTGCTTCACTCAGTGTTTATAGATTCCATTTCATTGACTTATATTTTCACAACTGAATGTCATGTCAAAGTTATTTTATTTTTACAGAAGTTAGGAAAATACAGAGGGAGGAAGTCTTAGAACAGAGTGACTTACAACAGAGCTTAGTCCTCTTCTTGATGTAAGAGAAGTTAATAAATTTCCAAGGTGAAGTTTTCAGGTCATTCAATGCTATCAGCAACACCCTCCCATGAAATCCTGGTCCCTGGACTCCCTGGGTGCTCTCGATTGCTGGGCACCATGCCCCTGTTTGTCACCACACCTTCATTGCTGCCAACCCTGAGATCATCTCCTAGAAGGACCCTTCCTGCAAAATCCGAAAGACACCACAGCAGAGAGCTCCTTGGTCATCTAGTGGCAACGCCAGGAAAGAAACCCCAAGTCAGCTCTTCTCTCCTAGAGACAGGTTCTAGTGCATGTTCAGTGGAGCCTCGTTATCTAGAACAAGACTCCAAACCCCTTTACCAGGCCTCAGTGTGCTCTTCCAGCCAAAGGCCCACGTCCTCTGATCTGAGAGGAGGAGTGGTGCAGTGAGAAGCCAGGAGCTCTGGAACCAAGACACCAAGGGTCTGTCATGTGCTCCACTGTCCCCTTGCACTGCAGGTGTTTGAAGTGGAGTTCTCATATGCTCAATGGGTGTGGTTCCTTCCACCTAGTGGGTTTGGCTATGGCTCCCATGACTTCGTGACCCTTTGGAGCAAAGAGCCCAGCCTTTCCGATGCCTTCCACCCCACATACTATTCAGTAAGTGTCTAACAGATCTCATACCTGCCCTCTGCAGGGAGGCTGCCTAGGTACCCCAACCAAAGCCACCACTCCTAAAGCACACAGGCCCCCAATACAAACACTCACTCATCACCTCTCTTGTGCAAAGTATTGTGAATAGGACAACCTGAGCTATGGCACCCAAGGGAGCCTAGAAAGGAGTCAAGCTCCCGTCATCAAAGTTAGTCATCCTGCCCTGTAGAGGGAGAATGGCTTAGGCAGGGATACAAGAAGGCAGGTGGTACAGAGGTGTCTGGGTAAGCTAGCCACATACATCCCCATGTTCAGAAGGGGCCTCGACTTGGTTTGATGTTCTGCTGTCTCTGCTTGAATTAGTTGTATCCTTGAACTTGAATGCATAGGCTGTAAGAACACAAGCTGTACAATTTTTGTACTTCCTCATTCAAGTTAAATGATCTCACATGCACATTTAAAACTTGCATGCACAATACAAAGACAGAGGGTAAAATACATTGCGAATGAGATACAAATTTTATTCTTTCTTTGCTTAGAGCAACATTAGAGAGCAAATTAAAATAAAACCACCATGACAAGTTAAGAGAGAGACTGTGTATGAAAGGGGAAAAGCCAGACACGTGAAGACTCATAACTGACATGTGTCTGGTTTTTGAGAAAGGGCTCCACATTTTCACAAGCTGGACAGCCTGTCGTGGAGGTGTCCCCGCAGTGAGTGAGGTGTTCCGTGAGGCGGGAAAGTCAGAGGAAGGAAGAGAAGACAGGGGTGCAGAGGACAGGTGTATTCATGTACCCTCTCCCACCATGCATCAGCTGAGAAAGGCTGCACATCTGACACAGACCAAGAAACAAGAGCAGAGACACAGGGCCAACATCCGAAAGCCTTCCAGGCCAGGCTGCAGTGGGAAGACTCAAAGGTTGAGGCAGGGTAGAGCTAACATCCACTGAAGGTGGTCACCTCAGCCATATGCAGCGTGGCTGGGGACAGCTCCCAGGAAACACCTTTACACTGTTGTAGGTGTGGTGTCACAGGTAAAATGGGGGGGGAGTTGGGGAGACAACAGAAAACCCTATGCAGTGTGAAGACTCAGTCGAGGGTGACTGACCAAAGCACGCTGGGAATGGGCTTGGCTAAAGAGAAAAGAGAGCTCTGAGTAGGAGACCAGAATCATTGTAGAGGGCTACTGTAACCAATTTGTGACTTATAATGACACAAATTTATTGTCCCCTGACTGTTCAGTCAGGACTTTTGTACGGGTCCCTCTGGGCTGAACCACAGGTGTCCGCGGGATGGGCTGCCTTCTGGAGACTTGGTAGAGGAATGTTGGCCTTCTCCTGTTGCTGGCAGCATTCAGTTCTGTCTGGCTTTCAGACTAAGGACCCTGTCATTTGTGATCCCTTCTCAGTTTCTGAGGGTTGCCAGCATCCACTGTCTTGCAGGCCCGTCCTCCAATTCCAAGGTCAATAACAGTGAAATAAGCCCCTCAGACTCTGAATCTTTCCTGCCCCCATTTTTCCTGATGCCTCTCTGAACGTCTCAAACTCCATCTTCCACCTTTTCATGAAATTGAAGTGAAACTCACATAAAATAAAACTGTCCTATAAATGAACAATGTGGACAAGCATCAGCTCTGTCTAGTTTTAAGACATTTCCATCATTCCACAGTAAAGCACTTCCCATTAAGCAGCCACTCCATGCCTCCCTCTTCCAGCCCCTGACACTCCCCAGTCTACTTTCTGACTCGATGGATTTGGCTGCCCCAGACATTTCATAGGAATGGACTCTCAACATGACCTGTGTGCTTGACTTTGTTCGTTTCCCATAACTTCTTAGAGGTCTGTTTTAGCATGCCTTGATACTTCACTCACTTCAAGACGGAGTCTCATTCCCTTATATGTAGAGACACATATTTTAATCCATCTACTAATGACATGTGGACTGTTTCCACACTTAGCTGTTGTGAATAACACAGGTATGGACTCATCTTGGAGCACCTGTTTCCAACTCTTAGGGGTAGAAACCCTACATGACAACATTGGACCCATCCAGAATGATCTTCCTTACTTCTGACTGCTAATTTATGGTGTTATGTTTTCACAGACTATAGGCATTAGAGCATGGAAACCTTTGGAAAGAGACCTTTCTGCCATTGTTATCCCTAAGTAACCCAAGTTCGGGACATATTTGGTTGGACTGTCTCATCTAGGGGACAAGGGTGGATTTTGGTGTATCGCTTATAGGAAGCAAGTTCCTTAAACCTGTTTGGTATGTTGTAGCATCAGTGGTCTCCCTGGAGTGAATTCAGCAAAGGCAGGCCACAGTGGTCTTCAACAGCATTCTGGAGATTACTGAGAAAGAAAGACATTTCATTCTGGAAATGTAAATATAGTACTTTTCACTTTATTCTTTGTAAATGTGACTTGGCCCGAGATGCTGATGTGTCTTTCGAAAAGAAAGTTTGCCACAGCCCAGATGTCAGAGTCATGCAACTGAAAAGACCTTCAACACATCGCCATTATTTCCCGTTTCTATAAACATCCCTTTTGCCAAGCTCTGAAAGCTTAGCAAACCTTCAGGAATGAGGCTGTGTCCATGAATTTCAAGAGGGTTGTCAATAGAAATAAAGATGGGGTTATTATTAAATGGCACTATTTCATGAAATCCCCCTTTTTATTTATGTAAAATTTTAAAATCGCCTTTTTTGTAAAGCCACTTGTATTAATATTTGAGTTCAGATTGAGAGATCACAAATTCTTCATAACCCTGTCAGTATAGAGAAAAACAAGATACTGTTTCCAGACTCTATTTCCTTAAAGAAAACCCAAGAATCAGAACATTCATGGATTAGAACCCCAAATCCTCCCCCTAGTCCAAGTGCAGCCCCTGGGGTTGATCATCTCCTTCATCAGGACTACAGCTTCCCCACCTGTTAGAAGGGAACATTGACCAAAGGATCACCTCCATCCAAA
>PVHP010055861.1:0-10022 GCA_004024765.1 Zapus hudsonius
GAATCTATTAAAATTTTTAAATAAATATATTTTGAGACAATATCTTTTGCATACTTCAAAAATATAATTTGCTCTTGAATTATCATTCTATCTTCAGTCCATCTTGTATTATAGGTTTAATGAGTTTATACTATTAATTTTCAATCAGGTATGATTTGAGCCTAACCCTCCAGCCCTAGGAGGCATCTAGCAGCTGTAGTATATGTTTTTTTTATATT
The DNA here is from genome assembly GCA_004024765.1 of Zapus hudsonius. Taxonomy (NCBI): domain Eukaryota; kingdom Metazoa; phylum Chordata; class Mammalia; order Rodentia; family Dipodidae; genus Zapus; species Zapus hudsonius. Next base: position 219 of record PVHP010055861.1, read on the forward strand.
TTTCAACACAACCTAAAGAAGAAGTACAGAGACCACTAAGATCTTAACAATAAAACAGCCTTATTACTCACCCACCACCACTCAGTGAACTGAGTGGAAGAGGGGGGCAGAAAGATTGTTAGAGCCTTGGTGGGGGAGAATACCCAAAGGCATGACTGCACTCAGTGCAACACACTAAGGCTGGCAGAACCAGGCTGTCTCCTACGCTATCCATGGTCCCCTTCCCCAAGGACTGATCCAGATGGCCCACAGAGGAGGATATCCAGCTGATCTAGGGTGGGGAAGAGGGGCATTGGGGAATGGGGGGTAACAACTTATTGTTTAATAATGTAACTCATTATGGACAATAATAAAAAAGAAGCATTTCCTTTCCCTAAGGTGGAAGTGTTATATTTGCAAAGGAGTTTTCTGCAAATTTCAGTGTGTCCTTTTTGTTTTGATTTATTATTATTATTATTATTATTATTATTATTATTATTTTAATTTTTTATTGTCCATAATGAGTTACATTATTTAGTGGGCAAACAATGAGTTGTTATCCCCAATTCTCTGATGCTCCCCCTCCTCCTTCCCCAGCCAGCTGGATATCCTCCTCCGTGGGTCGTCTGGATCAGTCCTTGTGACAGGGGACCATGGATAGCCCAGTATTCGGCCAGGTTCTCCTGGCCCTAGTATGTTGTTACTGAGGGTGCCATGCCTCTGGATAGTCTCCTCCACCACAGCTCTCACAATCTTTCCGCCCCCTCTTGCACATAGTTCCCTGAGTCGTGGTGGATGAGTATTAAGGCTGCTTTATTGTTGTGAGCTTAGGGGTCTTTGTGTCAAAAATCATTGGTTTCTGTCTCACTGGCTTATCCTGTGTTGATTGAATGTCTTGGCTGTGGGTCCCACTGGTTCATCCCATCATTCTCTGTGGGGTTCCATATGGCTCCTCCACGATATGACTGTGGTGGCTCCTCTCTTGCCAGGATCTCAGCTATCAGCGTATGGTCGGTTGGTAGGGTTAGATGGGTCCCAGCTCTCTTATTGCATCCTGGAAAACACAAATGTAATCTTGATTGGAGAGTGAAGTCAGTGTAGGTTAACAAATATACACCATTCTGGATTACCTAGATTCTATTTTTAGTAGCCTCCCTGTCAATCGCTCCCATATTGTATCTTGTCTTGGGAGCCCAAGAGTACGGGATCTGGTGCCTATCACCCTGCAACCCAAGTTCCAGACAATGGGCTCCCCTCACTGAGTGGAAAATTTGGCCAAATTTGAAAGCTGTTGATTCTCTCCCCCAAACCCAGGCTTCCCCATTACACAAGTGCTCCTTTCTTGGTTCGCTGTTCTCTCCCATTAGGAGGTGTTGTCAGCCTACTCATGGATGCAGATTGTGTTTCATGCAGTGGTCTCTGTTCACTCCAACTTTTGTTGATCAGTTTCTCCTGGCTGCCTGTGCAGTACAGGCAGGGTGTCACTCTAGCCCAGGTTTATCTGGAACTCACTCCTGTCTTGCTCTCCTTCCTCTGCCGTCTGAGTGCTGAGATTCAAATCATGTGACACCATATCCAGCCTGAAGTTTGTCTTTTAATGATAGTATGGGCCATGGTCATTCCATTGTTGTCTTGTGTATGTTACTATAAGGAAAGTCAGACCAAAAGTCTACTGGACTTGAGTTCACTCAGACAAGGGATTACCTTTATTGAGCAATGAGGGGACAGACCTTCTGAATCTGAAATCATGTCCACTGTGGGAAGCTTTGAGTAGGGGTTTGAAGAGCCTTTGGTGTGATATTCCAATGGACTTCACAGGTAACGTTTACCCAGGTCTGGGATATCCTGGCAGCCATCTTTTGGGGACAATTGGCAACACTAGAGATGTTCATTGGGGCTAAGTGTTAAGCTCTTTTCAAAAGGGGCTTATCAGAGGTAGAATCCATCAGATGTGTAATACATTTCCTCAGGCCTTTCAGGGTATGGTGGGGGGCGGTTGTGAAATACTTAAGAGGAATTGTCCTTTAAGTTATGAACTGTACTTTCAGCATTCACAAGTCAGAAAGAATATAATTATATAATGACTATAGAAACCAAATCTGTCCTATGTTTGGTTATAGAGACTTGAAGAAATGGTACATTTTCTAATGCTTAACATAATTCTATTTTATGAGTTATATGTCTTATAGGTTTGTACAAGTCATCTGCATTAAGAAGGGTTTATTTTTCTTTTTGGTTTTTAATTCTTTCACATGCCAAACTTTTGAAGTTTATCCTTTGAATATTGAACTGTAATATGTTCAGACATTCAAAGATGAAAATATTAACTAAAAACAACCACTGGTATTCATGTTTCTTGTACAAGTTTTATGCATGGCTCTTTTTAAAGACATCTCTTTTAATATGTATTATTGACTTGTCAATAGTGAACGCATAGCCAGTGGTACAATGAACTCATTCAATAATAATCTCTAGCACAAGTGATATCCCCACTAGGCATACTCACAGAGAACACCAACAAAACCTCAGCACTATGGCAGAGCAAAATGTACGAAGAGTAGCAGCCTTTCCAGGACCCTCCACTAAAAGGTTTGAGAATCCATCTGGGATTCAGATTCTGGACCCCAGCTGGCCCGAAACTGAGGACACACCCCGCCATTCTCCATTGTCTCCTCCCAGCTATGTCCTGACCTGAACCCTAGCCAGCTGAGCACCTTTCCCTCCTGGGGCCCCTTCCCTCCCTTGCAGCTTCTGATTCTTGGGCTCACTGGTACCACAGACCCACCCTCACATGCAGGCAGATGCCAGGCCTTGGGCAGGCAGATGTAGCCCAGGCAGACTGCAGCTGCAGGGCAGAGCCAGCCTGCCTCAGATAGGTCCCAGGCACCCCATAACTGCCAGATAGGAAGTGGCCTGCCTCAGGCAGTTAGGTACCAGGCGGGTACTAGGAATCCTGTGCAGCCCAGTAGTGGTGAGGGAGGCCTCAGATGAGAAGCAGGCGGGTACTAGGACATCCGGGCAGCCCTGTATCTGCTGGGAAGATAGCAGCCTGCCTCACACAGGTCCCAGGCTGGTACCAGGACCCCCGTACCCGCAGCTGCCTGGCCAGCTTCAGATGGGTCCCAGGTGGGGACAAGGACATCCATGCTGTGCTGCCACACAGCTGCCAGGCTAGCCTCAAACAGGCCCAGCCAGGCCTCACAGGTCCCAGGAACCCAGCGGCACCCCATAGGTGCTGGGCACACCCAGGCAGCCTCAGGCAGGTACCACAAACTAGAATCTTTCCTGCAGATCCCTTCCCCTACACATGCAGCCCTGCCTGCACCCACACTGGCTTACAAGCAGAGCACCACCCATGCCTAGCCTGTAGGCTCCCACCATAGGAGCATAGCCCAACTTACACCCTTGCCAGCAGGCTACCTTCCGAGGGCACACCCTGCCCATAGCACTAAGCAAGCACATGCAGGCACAGTTTCTGTCTGCGGGTGCATTGGATTCACACTAGCCAGCAAAGGAACCAGATTGTGGGCACACTAAGCCCCGCACTCCTCAGGACAGCTATATATCTGAGGGCACACTCAATCCCAGAAAAACCAACTGAGTGTCCCACCTTGCTTGTGAAATACAGAACATAACCTGCACACACCACTCACAGGAACTGACCAAACACAAACCTCCCAACCCCGCTAAGTGGATCCGAAATGGGCAGAGCACAACACAAGAAAAACAAACCAGCTGAGTGCCACACACCAAACCCACCGAGTCCCAAACAGAAAGTTAATGGTGAAACTATGAAAGACAACATACAGACAAGCACACAATAACATGACACTAAGTCCAGATGAAAGTGACATGGACCCAATGAAGACACTAAAGATTGAAATAGAAGCAAGTACGGAAAATAACTGATGAATAGTACAGAGCCAACTCACAAGCTTTGCCACCAGGCTTAATAAAATTGAGGTGAAACAGATGGACTTAGGTAGATCAGTTTCTGAACTAAAGGCAAATCAGAAAACAGAAGAACTCAAGAATCAGCTAACCAATCTTAAAGAAGACATAAGCAAATACAAGAGAAGTATCAGGAAGCAGCAAGTAAGTCAAACCTAGAAATGAAAACACAATTCAACATAAAGATAGAAGCAATTCAAAAAGCTGTATCAGAAAACAAAAAACAAATGGAAATAATAAAAACCTCTTTAAATCACTCACCACTAGAGTCAGTAATTGGGAAGACAGATCCTCAAATGTGGAAGACAAAACAGAAGAAAATGATAAGGAAATAAAATATCTGAATAGGTTCGAAAAAGCATGTGAACAAAATATGAAAGATCTTTGGCATACCCTTAAGAGACCAAATCTCCAGATCATGGGGATACCAGAGGGGGAAGAAAGTCAGACAAAAGGCATAGAGAATATATTCAACAAAATTATTGAAAAATAAAAAAATAAAAAACTTCCCCATTTCAGTGAAAGAGAGTCCCATTCAGGTACAGGAAGCACACAGAACACCAAACAGACTGGACCAAAGAAGAACTTCCCAAAGACACATTATAGTAAAAATCGTAAACATTGATTGCAAAGAGAGGATTCTAAAAGCAGTGAGGGCAAAACAGCAAATCACATATAAAGGCAAACCCATCAGTCACATGAGACTTCTCCATGGAAACCATGAAAGCAAGAAAGGCTTGGAATGGACTGATTCAAAGTCTCAGTCACCATGGATTTCAACTCAAACTAATGTGCCCTGCAAAAGTTTCCCTATTAATGGGAGGAAGAAGGAAAATATGCCATGATAAAATTCAACTCTACAACTACGTAGACACAAAATCAAGCCTACAGAGAATTCTACATGAATTGTTCCACACAGAAGAACCAAACAACCACCCCCCAGAGTCCTCTAGAGGTTGACATGATAGTCAAGCCTAGAGATGACAAAACAACACAGAAGTCAACAAATCTTATAAAGCCTTCAACATGGCTGATATTGAGTCACGTCTCACAGTTATAACTTTGAATATTAATGGTCTCAACTCTCCCATAAAAGGACATAGGCTAGCAGGATGGATGAGAAAGGTGGACCCTTCCATTTTTGGCCTCCAAGAAACCTGCCTCACCTCTAAATATAAAAACATCCTCAAAGTAAAAGGATGGAAAATGATATTTCAAGCAAATGGAAATAACAAGCAGGAGTGGCTACTCTAATATCTGACAAAATTGACTTTAAACTATAATTAATAAAAAGGACAAGGAAGGCCACTTCTTACTCATCAAGGGAATCAATAATCCAACAAGAATATATCACAATCATAAACATGTATGTACCACATACAGGTGCACCACATTTCATAAAGCAAAAATTATTGGAAAACAAATTAAACTCCAATTCCTTCATAGTTGGAGACTTTAATACACTACTATCAACTATAGACAGATCAACCAGACAGAAGATCAATAGGGAAATAATAGAACTTAACAAGACCATAGACCAACTAGAACTAACAGACTTATATAGAACTTTCCAACCCAAATCTACAGAATATGCATTCTTCTCAGCAGCTCTTGGACCTTTCTCCAAAATTGAGCACATATTAGGTCATAAATCTTGTCTAAATAAATTTAACAAAATTGATATAGCACCCTGCATCATATCAGACCACAATGCACTGAAGCTAGAGATAAACTATGGGAGAAAAAAGCAGAAAATGCACCAACTATTGGAGACTGAACAATATATTATTAAATAATGCATGGGTCGTTCAAGAAATTAAAACAGAATTTGAAAATTTTCTTGAGATAAATGATTATGAAAATACAACATGCCAAAACCTATGGAACACAATGAAGGCTGTTCTAAGAGGAAATTATATAGCCATGAATGTCTACATGACAAAGACAGATAGATCCTGAATTAATAACCTAACTAACCAACTAAAGGCACTGGAAAAATTGGAACAAACCAACTCTAGGGAACTCAAGTCGAAAAGTAATAATTAAGAATAGGGCAGAGGTCAATTAAATAGAAACCAAAGAAAACAATTAGAAAAATTCATGAAACAAAGAGCTGGTTCTTTGAAAAAATAAACAAGATTGAAAACCCCCTAGCCAACCTAACCAAACAAAAAAAGAGAGGGCCCTAATCAATAAAATTAGAAATGAAAATGGTGAGATCACAACAGACACCAATGAAATTGGAAGAATCATCAGATCTTACTTCCAAAACCTATATACCACAAATCTGGAGAACCTGGAAGAAATGGATGAATTCCTGGACAGTTATCATCTACCAAAGCTAAATAAGGAGCAGATAAATTTCCTAAATAAATCCATCACATCCACTGAAATTGAAAAAGTATTTTAAAATCTCCCCAGAAGGAAAAGCCCAGGTCCTGATGGATTCTCAGGTGAATTCTATCAAACATTCATCATAGAACTGAAACCACTCTTTCTCAAGCTCTTTAATGATATTGGTGAACATGGAATTCTTCCAAGCTCCTTCTATGATGCTTGCATTACTCTAGTATCAAAATTGGACAAATATAAATCCAGAAAAGAAAACTATAGACCTATATCCCTGATGAACTTAGATGCAAAAATTCTGAATAAAATAAAAATGGAAGTCAATCAACATAATCCAACATATTAATAAACTCAGCAACAAAAATCACATGGTTATTTCAGTAGATGCAGAGAAAGCCTTTGACAAAATTCAACAACACTTCATGATCAAAACACTTCAGAGACTTGGAATAGAAAGCCTATACCTCAACATAATAAAGGCCATATACAAACCTCCTGAAGCCCAAATCATATTCAATGGGGAAAGAATCAAGGAGTGCCTACTAAATTCTGGAACAAGCCAAGGTTGTCCACTTTCACCACTGCTCTTCGACATAGTCCTTGAAGTTCTAGCAAAAGCATTAAGATAGGAAAAATACATAAAAAGGGATATAAATTGGAAAGGAAGAAGTAAAACAATCCCTTTTTTCAGATGACATGATCTTATATGTAACAGACACAAAGAACAGTATGACTAAACTTCTGAAAGTGATTAACTCCTTTAGCAAAGTGGAAGGATACAAAATTAACATACAAAAATCAGTAGCCTTCCTGTATGCAAATGATGTGCACACAGAAAAAGCAATCAGTGAAAAAGTGCCATTTTCAATAGTCTCAAAAAAATCAAATACCTTGTATTAACATTAGCTGAGGATGTGAAAGACTTGTATAATGAAAACATAAAAACACTAAAGGAAATTGAAGATGACACGAAAAGATGGAAAGATCTTCCATGCTCCTGGATAGGCAGAATTAATGTCATGAAAACAGCAATACTCCCAAAAGCAATATACAGATTAAATGCCATGCCAATAAAAATACCAGCATCATTTTTGTAGACATATAAAATAATTTCCAAATTTATTTGGAAAGGCAAAAGGTCTCATATATTCAAAGCCATCCTTAGAAAAAGATGCTCATCGGGGGGTATTTCCATACCCAATCTAAAGATATATTACAATGGCATTGTAACAAAAACTGCATGGTACTGGCATTAGAACAAACAGATAGACCAATGGAACATAATTGAAGACCCTGCCCTAAGCTCAAGCAACTATAAGTACTTAATATTCAATAAAGATGCCAACAATGTCCAATGGAGTAAGATAGCATCTTCAATAAATGGGGCTGGACAAATTGGATAAACACTTGTAGAAAGATGAAAATAGACCCAGTCCTCTCACCATGCACCAAAAGCACCTCCAAATGGATCAAAGACCTCAAGGCAAGATCTGAAACTCTGATAATCCTAGAAGAAAAAATAGGGGGATCTCTCTATGAAATAGGAGTATAGATAAACTTCTTGAACAAACCTCCAGTAAACTAGGAAGTACAGCAGTCACTTAACCAATGGGATCTCATCAAGCTAAAAAGCTTCTGTACAGACAAACTTACCATACTCAAAGCCCATAGACCACCATCAGGTTGGGAGTTAATATTTGCAAGCTGTAACACAGATAGAAGTCTAATATCTAGAACTTATAAAGGACTCAATAAATTAAATAATAAAACATCAAACAGCCCTCTCACAAATTGGGCCTCTGAGATCAACAGGAAATTCTCTGAGGAAGAAATACAAATGACCAATTCTCACTTAAGAAAATGTTCAACGTCATTAATCATCAGGGAAATGCAAATCAAAACAACAATGAGATTCCACCTCACTTCAGTGAGACTGGCAATCTTTAAAATATCTACTAACAATAAATACATTTTGGTGAGGATGTGGGAAAAAAGGAACCCTCAATCACTGCTGGTGTGAATACAAACTTGTACAACCACTATGGAAAGCAGTGTGGAGGCTTCTGAACAGGATTGATATAGAACTGTCAGTTGACCCAGCTATCCCTTTGCTGGGCATACATCCTCAAGACTCCTTGTTACAGCACAGAGACATCTGCACAACCATGTTTATAGTGGCTCAATTCATAATAGCTAGGAATTGGAAACAAAGTAAATGCCCATTGCAAGATGAATGGATATAAAAATGTGGTACATATACACCATGGAATTCTACTCAGCAATTAGCAAAAATGATATAATGAAATTCAAAGAAAAATGGATGGATTTGGAAAAGATCATATTCAGTGAACTCACACAAAAACAGAGACAAGTGCCACATATTCTCCTTTAACTGTGGCCCCTAATCAGGTTAAACCAAACTGTAAGTAAATATGACTAGTGATTCAGGTGAAAGGCAAAGGGGACAGAAGGAAATGGGGGCAATTGTGGAAGCAACAGAGGGGGGAGATTTTCACTTACCTAAACTAACAATAATCTGACTACATAGAATCCTATCTTCTGTACAACAATTTCCTGAGGTAGATAGGGCCCCAAGGGGGTAAGTAGAAGCCTACCTATGGTACATAGGATGCTGATCTTTGGCTCCATGAGCCAGTAAGTAGTTACCTCCCACAATTTATCAGAGTGACCCATATGGTCCCTAAAAAAAGACAAACTTTTGTCAAATCCCTTGAACACCTACCTACCTCAGGCAAAGATAAGACCCTATTGCTGAAGATTCCACAGACTGATATCACAAAACACTGAGAGACCCTGCTGAATCCAGAAAGGAAATCAGCTCCCAGAAGGGCAGGCAGCCTGCAGTATCAGAAGGTGGAAATTTGTGGAAGAGGGGGTGAAAAGAATGTAAGAGTCATGGAGGGGGAATAACTAATGAATAAAAGGGAATGTCATCATGGACTCAATGGCTATATCTAATAACCTATGAAGCTGAGCATATTGTTGTGTTAATATATATATATAATTTAAGCCAATAAAAATGTTTAAAAATAAAAACAAAAAATATAAATTAAAAAAAATCCTCAGCACTACAATTTTGAGGCCATTTCAATAGTATAATCACTTTCTTAGAAAGCACAAAATTAGGAAAATATAGCACTAGCTACTTAATGAAAATATACTTAGCAATATTGGCCACAGTATGAGAATTGCAAGAGAGCTGAGCCCATCTTGGTTGCTGTCAGCCTGGAAAGCCCCAGGAGAATTAATAAATTCACTAATAAGGAATCTAGTCATTCATCCAACAGTGATAACTATCAATCTGGTAGAGAAGAAATTAAGAACAGAAAGAGTTGTATGGATTGGGTACTAGTTTTGATTTTATATTTCTCCTAGTTGCATTTTTAACTTTTTTCTTATTTTTGCAATTAATAAGTGTATGGTTTGTTTAATATGGATCAATTTGGCCAATCTCACATTTTGGGTTAGGGCATTTTGCTATAAAATTACAGAAGTGCCATAATA
>PVHP010055862.1:0-10041 GCA_004024765.1 Zapus hudsonius
CTTAAGAAGTGAGATGATAAAGGAGCTCTCTTGAAAAGTCTGCTGACCTGGGATCAGATCCCCACTTCCCATGCAAAGCCAGATGCACAAAGTGGAGCACGTGTCTGGAGTTCATTTGCAGTGGCTGGAGGCCCTGGCACACTTATTCTCCCCTCCCCTCTCTTGCTCTCTCAAGTAAATAAGTAAAATAAAACAAGATAAGGAAATGAGGCAAGTAAACAAGCATCCATGACAGGAAGCTCTGGGTTCAAGTGGCACCACGCAATACTGTGACCTGGAGGGTGGTGAAAAACACCTGCTCAGCTACGGAAAAAGAATTGGAGCAAGTTTTCTACAACTCTTTTTAAACTGATCATTTAGATTATCTTGTAAATTTTAGAATCATACTGAACTTGGGGGGGGGGGTCAGAACTGACAATTCCAAACTATCAAATGAGAAAAATAGTAAATATTCAGACTTGGGAAAATGAAAGATTCTTTCAGCATACAAACCCTCTGGGACAAGTCTAGAAACACTCATAGAAGACACAGGGAACACTGACCACACCTCATATACACAAAGAAATAGACATCACCTGCACATATCCTTACAAAAATAAATTTGTAAGATATTCAAAATGTCATTGTTAACTGGGCATGGTGGCATACTCCTTTAATCCCAGCACTTGGGAGGCAGAGGTAGGAGAATAGCCATGAGTTTGAGGCTACAGTGAAACTACATAGTGAATTTCAGGTCAGCCTGGGCTAGAGCCAGAACCTACCTCAGAAAACAAAAAAACAAAAACAAAAACAAAAAATTCTTTGTTACCTCAAGAGATTTTTGGCTTGTTGCTTTCAATTTAAAAAAAATCACATTTTTTTAATTTAGAAAAATAATTTAAAAAGTAGGTGGGGGCTGGGGAGATGGCTAAGTGGTTAAAGGTACTTGCTTGCAAAGCCTGACAGCCTGGGTTCAATTCCCCAGTACACACAATCAGAAGCACAAAGTGATACATGTATCTGGAGTTCTTTTGTAAGACAGGAGATTCTCTCTCTCTCTCTCTCTCTCTCTCTCTCTCTCTCTCTCTCTCTCTCTCTCAATAAAAATTAAAAATCAATATGCTCAATTTCCCAGCCATAATAGGGTGGATTGTAGAAGACCTAACAGTTTGGCTGGGGGGAATTAGAAAAGCCAGATAAATCCAGAAGCAGCTACTTGAGAGAGCAAGAGAGCTCCTAACATACCAGGACTGGAAATATCAGCCCAACCTCCAGTAAATCCATTTTCCCCAGACAGAGTACTGGTTGACACAGGGCTTGAAATGAAAGGCTGAGGAGGCCAGGAAGCAGAAGCTGCTGAGAGACAGAGAAGCCCGCGGAACTGCAGAGACAAAAAGTGTAATTGGAGACTGAGAAGACCCATTCAGGAGGCTCAGTGAGCCTCGGGGAGGCTGGAGAGATAGATAACTCAGTGGATAAACCACTTTCCCTGCAAGTGAGGGGACCTGAGTTCATGTGTCAAAGCTGGAAAAGCTGGCTTCTGTACCAGTAAGACACTGATGAGATAGGAGAATGCCAGGGGTGAACAATGAGAATAAAAGACCTCAAACTCCTCAGTGAGGTCCTAGGAAAAGGGAGGAAGAACACTGTTCACACTGGCTCAGTCCCAGAGAGTTTAGGACCTACAGGACAAGGCCTTGTGGCTCTCAGTCAGGACACAGAACTGAGATCAAACCTTAAGAGACTGCGAACTCAGGAGGCAAAGGTAGGAGGACCGCCGTGAGTTGTGGCTAGCATGTAACTATAGAGTTACAGATCAGCCTGGGCTAGAGTGATACCTTACATCAATCAATCAATCATCAATCAGTCAATCAATCAATCAATCAATCAATCAAGAGCCTTAATTAGACTAATTCCAGGCAAGATTGATGCAGTCTTCCTACTAATGCCAAAGAATAGGACAAATACATCAGGAATGCATCATGGACAGCCTTATATATGCAATGTTGGACCTCAAATAAAAGGTGTCTTTAGGTACACGAAAACAAAGGACCATGGAGGAACACAACTTTAATCCCAGTACTAAGGAGGCAGAGGATTGCTGTGAGTTTAAGACCACCCTGAGGCTACATAGTGAATTCCAGGTCAGCCTGGACTATACCAGAGACCCTACCTAAAAAATAAATAAATAAATAAATAAATAAATAAATAAATAAATAAATAAATAAATAAACAGAGGACCAAGAAGAAAAACCGAAAATGACTTTCAAACCAAAGTTATTAAATATGGTTTTTAAAATAACTGTGTTGTATGTATCTGAGAAAACAGATGATAGGATAGATACTCATTTTTAAACAGTCTCAGCTAAGGAAAGTGGAGATTTCAAGGGCCAATTCGATGACATTCCTGCTTTTTAATTTGGGGGGCCCAGTCAACAGCAAGTGAGCCGCCACCCTCCACCCCACCCCAAATCAGCGCTCCCAACGCTGTGTTTCGGCCTTTCTACTTCTAGTTCAGGGCCCATCAATCTGCCCAAGTCTTGCAAAGGCTTTGAGTTCAACACATAGGCATTTCCCTTTGGCCATTAGAGTTCAGTGTCATCACGACCATCATCATGACTTTTTTGTTTCTTTCAACTTATCTTATTTATATCTTTATTATCCTCAATTAGATACAATGCATGAGCGAATCCTGTGATGATACCCCCATTTCCCTCCTCCCTGTGGGCACACTGGATCAGTCCTTGGGGTAGGGGTTTTAAATAGCACAGGAGGTATCCAGATCCCCCCTTTGTATGTTGTTACTGAGGGGGGCAATGTCTCTGGATATTGTCCCCCACCATGGCTCTTACAATCTTTCCATCCCCTCTTCTGCTCAGTTCCCTGAGTCACTGTGGGTGAGTTTTAAATCTGCTTTATTGTTGAGATCTTAAGTCTCTGGACTTCTGCTTTGGCTTGTGTTGGATATCATTGGTGTCTGTCTCGTTCACTTATCCTGGTTTTTAAGAGGACGGTTTCAGTGCTCTCACCATCCTTCTGACAAGTGGGATTCCCTTATACTGTAAGGCTCGGTGCGTATTTATAAAATGATCGCAAAGAAACAGTCATGGTGTCTCTGAGCAGAGGATGTTCCCTCAAATGCACTTTAGAGTCCGATCCCCCAGCAAACTGCCCCCAGTGGGAATGCATTCTAATAAGAGCCTGTGCCTTGCGGAGGCCAGAAACAGCATTCGCATCTGCGACAAGACTTACAATGGAATGATTTCTAAGTAATTAGCACGATTTCCCAGACTGAATTATCCCACATGTAGGAGTAGCTGGGTGTAAAAATAAATTTGATTATAATGTACATAAATTGCTCATTTCTTACGGAATTATGGCTTTTTCTTAAGTGCATGCCCAACTTCCCCCAATTATCAATGAGAATGAGCTTCCAAATGGCTGTGCATTGGGGGGCAGGGCTGTTTCCGGAGTTTGGCCACTCGTGGCAGCTGCACATCAGGAGTGAGTGTGACCTACATTCAAGATGCTCATGGCTTCTGCAGAATCGGGTCGTTTCAAACCTCAGTGTTTTGTTCTGCGGATGGGAGGGGCCTGGGGCGTCATTCTGGGCAATAAGCCCCAGGATACTGAAGGGAAAGTACAGTGCATACAGCAGAAGGAGGCACCAATCCACCGTGCTGGATTTCTCCCCATCCGTGCAGGAGACAAAAGAGAGGAACTAAATCAATGACAAGCATGCTCCTCTGTTGCACAGCACCATCATTATCAGGTTAGATCTTAGAGCAAAACAAGAGAGAATGGAACCATGTGCTAAATGGCAGATAAGCAGGAGAATATTCTGTGAATTAATTGAAAATACACAGCACTGAATCTGGGAAGGGCAAGGAGTAAGATATGTATAGATCATTATTGAAGAGATACCACATCTGTGTAGGAAAATAAAATTCATGTCCAGTTTGTTTTCTTTACTACTAGAGGTTGACTCCACAGGTCTATACCTTCTATGAAGTGTCTTATCTCATATGCTGTTTCCTAATAAGTATCGTATTACACACAGAGACACACATAGATTCCACTTCAACAAAAAAAATTATATAAGAAAAAATGTAGGGAAAATTTTATGATGTAAAGGCAAGTCTGATTTTTTATTCGATTGTCAACCTCAAAGCACAATATGATAATGCCATGCTGGTTATAGGTTACTGTCTGTGTATTCTGGGCCACTCATTGTGGTAGGTACTTGTCTTGCATTTTTTGTTGGCAGAAAAACAGTTTCTTAGATAACCTGTTGCTATTCCTGTTCACCAATGAGACAAATCCAGATCCTTAGAGATCAAGGATTTTGCAGAGTTAGTTGGCTAGAATTGGCTTGTATGTTAAAAAGAAAACCTTTATAGGGAACAATTTGTGAAAAAGCAGATAGTTGTGCGTATGAATTACTTAAAATGGACTTCGGCTAAAACATTTTTATTTTACTTGCAAGGAGAAAGAGAGAGAAAGAGAGGGAGAAAGTGTGAGAGAGAGAGGTAGAGAGAGTATGAGAATAAGGGTACACTAAGACCTATTGCTACTGCAAACAAACTCCGGATGCATGTGCCACTTTGTACATCTGGCTTTATGTGAGTACTGAGGAACTGAACTAAGGCTAGCAGGCTTTATAAGCAATTGCCTTTAACTCCTGAGCAATCTCCATAGATCAATATGGTCAAGGGAGATTAATACAAATTACGGCTGGGCATTGGTCCATATACTGCTTTCATCAATATTTGTAATAAAGCATGAAAGACATTACCTCCTCTAGTGGAGATATATCAGGCCTAAGGATGTTTGCTTCCTTTCACCCTTTCTCATAAAGACAAAAAAGACATCAATATAGAAGAGGTAATAGAGGGAAATGGGTCAAGGGGAAAAAGAGGATGATGGGAGATTATGCAATTTTTAAATATTTTTTTCATTTTATTAAAAAATGTAAAAGATGTGAGTCAGCAAATATTAAGAATACTCAAAAGAAGAGAAATTTTTGGAACTAGGGATAAAGGAAACCAGGAAAATTAAAAATAGAGTTCTGAGGTTTATATCATTAAGGTTCCAACTCCAAAATAGAATTGCAGCCTTCATTTTGAAGTTAATAGCAAATAGATTTTGCTCCTATGGTGAAGATTCAGTCGTTATAGCCACTCCTCTTCCAAATAAGAATTTGACATTTTGTTAACATGTGAAACATAAGATCACATTCCCCCTGACTTTTAATGTACCCACTCTGATTAATCCCAATTAACTATTAGGAGGTCAATATAAAGTTGAGATTTCAGAGCTCAACTTCAAGAAATCCTGGGACAAATAAATTAAGTGTGATAGAATGGAGCCAAAGAAATTGGACGCTACACATTTTTAAAATACCACAATTCTTTTATCCAAAATTGGCCAGGGCTAACATGAGTGAGTCATTTGGTAGGACTCATCAGTGAAACAGAAAGAAAAGTCGGCTTCAGCATGGAGTGGACAGTCACTGCCTTTCACCACTGGGTCATTAGCTATGACCAGGAGGAAGTTCAATTGTGTGTTTCACAGGGTCTGACAAAGTTGATTTGACCTCAGTCAGCTAACCCAATAGGGACTGCTGAGCCCCCAAATTCCACTAATTCCCAAATCCCATTTTAATTATTTGTTGTAGGCCCCAGCAGCCAACTTCATCAGAGAGTTTGTTCCATTTGGGCAAGAATGCTTATGCAGAACGCCACCAAGATTATTCCAGAGATGAAAAAACAAAAAAGAAGGAAGAAAAAAAGAAAAGAGAAAGTGTGTTCCTGAGATGAAATCTCTTCATTATTCACAGAAAATAGAAAGGCACTGCTTATATTAACTTTCCAACTAGCACTGATTTCATTTAAACAAAAATATTAGATTTAGTCTATGAACAATACTGTAATCACAACATAGTTAGTGTTTTGGATTGCTGGTATTTCTACCTACTTCATTTTAGTACTTAATTTGTTTCTTTTTTTTTTCGACACATTACACCTCAGTATTTTAATTATGCTCAGCTGAACATATCTGAATGCTCTCAGCATGCTTCATTATTTATATTAGTGGGAAAGCACATAAAATCAAATTGCATGCTGACATTCTATAATTTGTGCTCACATACCTCTAAAATAGATTTCTATAGATACAGCACCTATTCCTGGGCTCAAGATATGCAGTGATTTTAAAATTTTAACTGAATTTTAATGGACTCCCAAAATAAAATTTATGAGTTTTCATGAGAAAGTGACTTATCAGATTATTCAGATTCTACAATTATTAACTGCTCCATTCTGCATTTGATTGAATTGTAAAAAGGTAAATTCTTTTCCTTCTTAACCCCGGGCATTAAGCTATAATTCCTGCACATTTTTACTTTTCCATATCTAAATTGGACATTATGTTAGATCTACTGAAATATCAAGTATAAATAAAATATTAAGTTTTTTTATAGAAATGAACATCACCATTTAATTTAGTCAGGAGCTCTACGTTCATATTGCTTTGCTCACCATAATTTTTTTTCTGGGATAAGTAGCTATCCCTTATCAAAAGTTAGTTTAAACTCTTTCCTTTTTCATTCAGAATTAAGAGTCAGATGTCCAAGAAAGAATTAAGAAAGCCCATCATTTTGTTCTTAATACTTCTCTAGAGGACTCAGCTATATTTTAGATTTGGAAAAACCACCTCTCCATCATTTGGTCTCAAACCAAGATTCCCTTACTGAAGGGCTAGCTTTTGTCTCTAGGCCTACTCAACATTTATAAAAAGCAGATAAAGTGTAGAGAATCCTGCCTAAAGGAGGTGGTTTTTGTTTGAATGATCAAGGGAACAGAGGATATTTGTGGCAATTTCCTCCCTGTCTAGAATCTTTCTCTGTTGTGGCATATACAGTACCAGGGAAGATACAGGAGGTAAGTCAATAAGAGGCAGACCTAGAATTCAACAATCTTTCATGCAAAGAGAATAAGCAATTTCCTGACAGAAGGTGAAAGCATATTGTAGGTTTAAAAGAGAACCCCAAAGTAAAGGAAGTGTTATAAATGGGGCACCATTTGTTAACCACGAGGCACGTAGACATAGCTGATGAGATGTAATGCAAGGAAGGAGCTGGGCTGCATCCGCTCAGTGGGCAGCGCTTGGCTCTCTGTCGCCAGGAGGATGAGCTTCAGGAGCAGAGTGACAGACATGGGGAGGACTCCTGTGGTGGTGCCAACAGCTGCAAGGTTCTTAGACAGCCAAGGAACCGGGTGAGTCCACATAAAGACAACTGAGTTGTATAGAGAATGCAGGACCTGCTAAGGGCACAGCCATATGAGTTGGCATAGGCAGTAAGTCTTTAGAGATCATGAGAAAAGACAAGGAATGAAAGAGCAAGACAGCAACAGAGAAAAGGAAGAAAAGCAATTAGAAAGGAAGAATCCATGGGACCAAGGAGGCGAGAAAATAATTTAGTGGTAGAAAGAGGGTAACAATTTTTAATAGAATAGGTATAACTACATACATGAACATTTTTAAAGAATCCTAGTATTTCTCAGAAAAATATACATAATTGAAATGAACTCATTTTCCTCTTTGTTTGATCACACAGATATAGAGCAGGAAGGATGTGAGTCACTCACAGAATGATACCTACCAGCTTCCCATGAGCAGTTTTCTCTCTTCCCACAGCTAATCTAGCTGATAAATCACAAGCTGGGAAGAGAAATTCTGAATTGACCAGAGGAGCTGAGACCCAGGAGATGAAGCACTTATTATATTCAACTCTCTGAGTGCATTGCACCACCCTTTCTAAAATGGGAAAATACGCACAAGCACCATAAAACAACAGACAGAGGTCTGACTGATATTTCAAGTGTTCAAAGCCAAGTAAATTATTTAGTAATTGAAATTCCTAGGTTTGGGTTAAATATCCCAACCAATTTTAGGAATTACAATTCTCTTGGCAATGTGTGTACATGTTTATCAAATAGCCTAATTCATTAACATAATTTTACATAAGTGTAATATAGACATAATTTGATAAATAAAACTTTAGGGATAACTCAGAGCTATGCAAATTTTATTCTCAATAAGGAAATATTTTATAAAATTTCATAATATATTTTAATATTCTCTTTTACTAATGACTAATATTTAGATAAAACTAAAATCAAATTTCATTTCTGAATTTTAAAAGTTCCCTGACACCATGTAAAACCATATGCACAAAGTGGCTCATGCATCGAACTTCATTGGCAGTGACAAGAAGCCCTGGCACACCCACTGTGGTGTGTGTGTGTGTGTGTGTGTGTGTGTGTGTGTGTGTGTGTGAAATAGTTTTAAAATTTTAATAAAATAGCTTCAAAGCCATAAAAATCCTATGAAAAGCCATGCGTGGTGGCACACTCCTTTAATCCCAGCACTCGGGAGGCAGAGGTAGGAGGATCACCATGAGTTCAAGGCCAACCTGAGACTACATAGTGAATTCCAGGTCCGCCTGGGCTAGAACGAGACTCTACCTCAAAAAAAAAATTCTATTTAAAAAGAATATGTACCTGACCTCAGAAACTAGTATCACAATAGATGTGTCCACATGCATGAGATTCTAAGCAAGACAAGAGTGCTTCCTAACTCATCCAGTCCTTGACATAGGTTCTGGATAGTCAAGCTTAGAGGTCTCCAGCCAGAGATGCACCCATGCTTATGCAGCAAGTGCTTATAATGGCTGAGCCATGTCTTCAGCTCTGTGATCCCTACTGTTGATCTATAATATTCTGAATTTTCAAGGAAGGGGTGAGAGAAATAACAATAAAAATTTAAAACCGCATTTTTATATTTTTTAATATTTATAAGCTACGTGACTAAGAAAATAGCTAAACTGACTATAAAATTATAGATGAGAGTTGCTTAATAATTCTTCCAGTGTCTTTCTGAGGATCTCACCCACACAGCATAATGGAGTCACAAAGTTCTAATATGCAGATAAACACTGAAATGATGTTATCTCTTTAGCTTAATTTTCAAGCTGAAGATCACTAAAAATAACTCTTTCCAGGTAAATGTTGGGACATGATTATGTAATAAAATTTATCAGGAAAGAAGAACATGGAAACAATAGATATAATTTCTAAAATAGAATATCTGTATAAAACATAGACATGTTCCAGTATGGATTAAATACATCCTAATGCTTCAGTATTAGTAGTAATATGAGTTAAAAATTTCAAACAAGAAAAGATAGACTTTTTGATGATTATTGTTGATATAAGTGACTATCTAAACACAGAAATAAGTAGCATTCCTAACCTCACACCTTTCCCTTCTCAACTTTGCACTTCTCACATATAAGCTAGAGAGACAAAATAAAGGCCTTGAACAATCAAAGGGTCAGGAGCTCTGCAATATTCAGGATTCAGATAAAACAACATAGGGTATATACTTTTTTAAATTAAAAATAAATATTTGAAATAGAAGGAAAAATACTAAATATAATCTATATCTAGATCTATAAAAACAATAAACAGACAGCCCACGGAGGAGGATATCCAACTGATCAGGGATGGGGAGGAGGGGAATTGGGGAATTCGGGATAACAACTCATTGTTTGCCCACTAAATAATGTAACTCATTATGGACAATAAATATATATTTAAAAAAATACTTACAGTTAGGTCTGGGGACGATGTGGCTCTGTGGTAGTGTTGGCTTAACATGCACAAGTCTCTGGGTTCAAGTCTCAGTATGGCATAACTACTATAACAAAATACAAAATTGCAATTTTCAGGGCTGGATGATGGCTCAGTTAAGTAAAGTGCTTGTACGCAAAAAAAAACAATAAACAACTATGTTCACTTTATTATATTATTTGTAAGAACTATTGCTAGATGGTAAAAATACTTAAGAAACTCAAAAGAATTTAAAAGCTTAAAAAGTAAATACAGGTCCTTCACAAAAAGCAACAGATATATAAAATCGCACAAGGATAACCATAAGAAGGCAGATTCTAACTAAACCATGCTGTTTTTCTTTCTGAATGGTGAAAAAAAAAAAAAA
>PVHP010055863.1:0-10105 GCA_004024765.1 Zapus hudsonius
TGTAAATGAACTTCCAGATACATGTGCCACTTTGAGTGTCTGACTTTCCATGGGTACTGGGGAATCAAACCCAGGGTTTCAGGCTTTGCAAACAAGCTCCTTTAACCACTGAGCTATCTCCTGAGCCTATAGAAGAAATTTTAAAACAAAACACCAAAATTTTTGTACTGCTTTCCCCATCAATCATTCACTTGAGTTCTATGACAAACTGAAGGGGTAATAATTATGGGTTGCTCCATTTCATTACAAAGGAAACTCATGTTTAAGGTTAAGTGGCTTATGCAGGAATTGATGGAGACCCAGATCTAAGCATCTGCATCCTGGTTCAAAAAGCTTCAAAGTGTGATCTCCTGTGCTCTAGGCAGCCTCAGACCCTCCTCCACCCTAACCAGTGGCTGGCAAGTGGAGCTAGTGTGCACTTAGGTCAGCCGGGGTATAATGAGGAATTAACTGTCTGTCCCATTGCGGGCGATAGAGTATGCTGTCAGTGACAGCCTGGTTACAGTGATTAAATCAACCCACACCGGTGACAGATTGAAAGACTGGGAGGCAGGTGGACGATGAACTCAAGAGCGCCTCTGGGACAGCACAGCCAATGGGAGCCATCCATCACTAAGAGTTGGCAGGGCCTGATGGGGCCCTCCATAGTCTCTGGGGACAAGACAGTTGGGGGGCTGATGAGCCAGATGTGATCTCCAGCTATTTGCATCTGAGATTCCTCAGTTCTTGGCATGGATTGATGCAAGGAAGCATGAAGGCCTGGCACTCTCAGTTCCTTAATGATTTCCATTTAGCGCAGCCTGGGTGGGTGGGTGCGGGTCCCCAAAGGTTAAATGATTTTATGTGAGGAATACAATTAGATAACCTGGCCATGAAGGGTTGTCCTTTTGATGGCAATTTGGCTGAATCTACTAGACTTTTAAACAAATGAATTTATCCTAAAAATAATTCTCTCGTAGGCCAGATGAAACATTCCTGGTAGTATTTGTCCATGTATGGAATGAATATCTATGGAGCACTGAAGGAACATGGCAAAGTCACTACCTTTGTGAGTCTTCATGCTAAAGAGAGAACATTTCTTCCTTCATTCATTTGTACCAAGCCTGATGTGTTCGAGGCTTTGTTCTAGCATAGGGTTCCCAGATAAAATATAGGATATCACATTAAGTTTGAATTTCTAGCCTGGCATGGTGGTGCATGCCTTTCATTCCAGCACTTGGGAGGCAGAAGTAGAAGGAACACTATGCATTCCAGGCCACCCTGAGACGCCATAGTGAATTACAGGTCAGCCTGGGCTAAAGAGAGACCCTACCTTGGAAAACAAATAAAATCTACTGCATGTCCAGGAGACTTTCCAAGGCAATGGTCTTCCATTGAGGAGCTCAGTTAACCAGGCTGTTGGGATAGTTGGGTCCCTCCATCTCAGTGGAGTCCTCCTCAGTCACTGTGATGGGGAAGAGCTCGCTGGAGGGCGGTGCCCTGGCAATGAGTGCTTCTACCCACAGTGTCACTTCTGCTAACAGCCTATGGATCATAACTATTCGTGCACTTCTGTCCAATTCTAAATTCTAACAATTTTCTTTTCTTTTTTTTGGTTTTTCGAGGTAGGGTCTCGCTGTAGCCCAGGCTAACCTAGAATTCACTATGTAATCTCAGGGTGCCCTCGAATTTGCAGTGATCCTCCTACCTCTACCTCCCGATTGCTGGGATTAAAGACGTGTGACACCTCACCTGGCTTGTTTGTTCTCACTTTGTAGCCCACATTGACCTAGCTACTCAGGCTGGCCTCGAATTTATAACAATTCTTTTACCTCAGTTTCCCCAGTGCTGGGATTAGAAGCATGGACCACTATGCCCAGGTGTTAATAGTTTGAATCTAAAATGTCCCCCATAGCCTCAAGTATTTGTGATTAAACCTCCTACTAGATCCCCAGTGGGTGGATCCCTTGGGAGATGGATGAGCCCTACTGGAGGAGGTGTGTTGCTGGTGAAGATCTTGGGTTCTATTAGTCCAGATATACTGGGTGTTCATAGGACAGCTCACTCAGATGACTTCCTTTCTACTGATGTGGAGATGTGACCCAGGCTTTCTGCTCAAGCCTGTCATGCTTCCCCTGCCATGATGAAACCTGTCCTTGAAATGATAAGCTGAAGTAAACCCCATCCTCCTATAAACTGCTTCTGATCAGGTGTTTTGTCTCAGCAACAAGAAGGTAACAACAACACCAGCTAATCAAATTCTTTATCTGTGTGTATATTTTAAGATACATGGAGTTGGGAATGGTGGTGCACGCCTTTAATCCCAGCACTCTGGAGGCTGAGGTAGGATTGCCTTGAGTTCAAGGCCAGCCTGGAACTATAGTGTAAGCTCCAGGTCTCCAAATCATCCAGGGCTAGAGTGAAACCCTACCTGGGAAAACAAGAACCAAAAAAGTTTACTTATTTAAGATACATGAACTGGTGGAGGTATAAGACTCTTAGAGCTGCCACAGCCTGCTAGCAGGTCTTCATCAATCAGGATGGCCTCACAGCAGGAGGAAGGACAGGATGACCCTGGAGGTTCCCTAAACAGACCGTTAATCCCAGCACTCAGGAAGCAGAAGTGGGAGCATCACCATGAGTTTGAAGCCAGCCTAAGGCTACATAGTGAATTCTAGGTCAGCCTGGGCTAAAGTGAGACCCTACCTTGAAAAAACAAAACAAACAAACTAGTGGTGTGTATATATAGCACACACAGAATTTTGACATTATTATAGAATTTTTAGGGTACAGTACAAAATGGGTGGTTCCCTATTTATAGATCATTCAGAGTGTCCAAATGGTTGCAGCAGAACATTAAATCAAACACAGGGTCCTTCTATGCGTGTCACAAATCCATGGAGCCAGCCCAGCAACACAGGTCACAGCTGATCAGGCAGAAAGAGGCAGCTTCGCTACCAGACGTCCCATCTGTGCAAAGCAGGGAAAAGCCACGGCTGCTGGCAGGTTCCCTCTCCCAAGGACACCTGGAAAGCTCATTCATCACAGGGCCATTTTCCACTCACCACTGTGCCAGCCACGAGCTGAGCAGAGAACCCAGAGCCATAAAAGAAACATAAATCAAAGCCAAACGTGTTCATAAAACGGACATGAAGGGTTAGGGTGGCAGACAGGACATTAGAATTCAGACAGCTTTAGAATCTGCCTGGACAAATTACACAGATTGCTGTCAGAGGACCCCAAAGTTCACCCAAAATATGCCTGCTGGCTCATTTTATTCCCATTTTCCCAGTAGTAAATTATTAACTGAACAAGCTGGAGCTGGTAAGGCTGTTGTTCCAACACAGGCCTAATATCTGCAGAAACTCGCTCAGTAATTGAAACTGGAAGTGACCCCACGTGAAACCCAGAACTCCTGAGGCAGTGGCCTGCTTCCTTTCCAATGAGGGGGCAAAGTTCCCACCAAGGGGACTGATGTGGCCTCAGAGCAGCAGCCCATGACCTAAAAGTCAGTGACCTCATAAAGCCAAGGACACCAGAGGATGAGAAGGAAAAAAAAAGTTGGAGAAAAAGCCTGCATGAGAAGAGAGCTCAGGAGAAGAGAAGAGAGAAATGATATTCCTCTCTTGCATACAGAATGTAGAATTGGGCAAGAGGACATTCTCCCTCTTTCCTTCCCCAAAGGTAGAGTCTTGCTCTAGCGCGGGCTGACTGCAATTCACCGTGTAGTCCCAGGCTGCCCTCAAACTCACTGCCATCATCATATCTCTCAATCAAACCAAACAGAGCTTGGCAGATGGCTCAGTGGGTAAAGTGCTTGCCAAACAAGCATGAGGACCTGAGTTGGAATCCCCAGTTCCCCTGTGAAAATACTGGCCGATGTGATATGCACCTGTAATCCCAGAGCTGGGGAGGCAGACAGGGATGCCTGAGACTCACTGGCTAGCTTGTCTAGCTGAATTGGTGAGCTTTTTCAGTTCAATGAGTACTCTCTCAAAGAATAAATTGGAAAGCAATAGAGGTAGACCCCCAACATTGACCTCTGACCTCCACACACATATGAACACGTACAAGTGCACCCACACATACAAACATGCATATACACATGCACACATGTCCCAAGCATGCACATGTTAAAAAGAAAAACTTAAAACAACAACAAAGGAATAATATGGCATTCATGGTAAATTACCATATGCCACCTGCATCACCATTTAGTCCCACGGACACCTTCCTGGTTGTTAACTGCTTCACTAATTTTACAAATGAAGAAATTAGATACTGAGAGATTCAGTAACTTGATCAAGATCACACAGAGGGGGCTGGAGAGATGGCTCAGGTGTTAAGGCACTTGACTGCAATCCCTAAGGACCCAAGTTCGATTCCTCAGTACCCATGTAAATCCAGATGCCCAAAGTGGTGCATGCATCTGGAGTTCATTTGCAGTGGATAGAGGCCCTGGCATGCCTATTCTCTCTCTCTCTCTCTCTCTCTCTCTCTCTCTCTCTCTCTCTCTCTCTCTCTCAAATAAATAAAGATTTCTTAAAAAGATCATAGACTGGAGAGAGTGGATAAGGTGCTTGTCTGCAGAGCCTGATGACCCTAGTTCAATTCCCCAGTACCCACATAAAATCAGATGCACAGGGCTGGAGAGATGGCTCAGCGGTTAAGGCACTTGTCTCCAGTGCCTAAGGCCCCCGGTTCAATTCCCCAGTACCCACATAAGCCAGACCCACAAGGTAGTGGCTCTGGAGTGCGCTCTCTCTCTCTCTCTCTCTCTCTCTCTCTCTCTCTCTCTCTCTCTCTCTCTCTCTGCTTGAAAAATGAATAAATAAATTTTTTTTTAATCAGATGCCCAAAGTGGTGAATGCATTAGAAGTCCATTTGCAGTGGCTGGAGGCCCTGGCATGCCCATTTGCTCTTTCTCCATCTTTCTTCTATCTCTCTCTGCATGTATATAAATAAATAAATTATTTTTCAAAAAAATTATTTTTCAAAAGCCACACAGATGACAGGCCGGGTGTGGTGGCGCACGCCTTTAATCCCAGCATTCGGGAGGCAGAGGTAGGAGGATCGCCCTGAGTTCAAGGCCACCCTGAGACTACATAGTGAATTCCAGGTCAGCCTGGGCTAGAGTGAGACCCTACCTCGAAAAAAAAAAAAAAAAAAAAGCCACACAGATGACAAATGACTCTGTGGGGCCATGCATTGTCATTCCAAAATTTTTACTTGTAAACTAGTCATGGTGGTGCATACCTGTAATCCCAGGATTTGGGAGGTAGAGGCAGGAGGATCAGACATTCAAAGTTAGCCTCAGTCACATAGCAAATTCAAGGCCATCTGGGTGACCAGAGACCCTATCTCAAAAAAAAAAAAAAAAAATCCTACTTTTAGATCTGGGAGTGGTAGAATATAACTTTAATCCCAACCTCAAAAAACTGAGGTAGGAGAATGGCCCTGAGTTCAAAGCCAGCCTGGCCTACTGAGTGAGTTCCAGGTCAGCCTGGTCTAGAGTGAGACACTTTCTCAAAAAAAAAAAAAAGAAAGAAAGAAAGAAAAGAAAAGAAAAAGAATAAGAATAAAGTTCTTACTTTACAGTAAGGTCTCACTCTAGCCCAGGGTAACCTGGAACTCACTCTGTAGTCCCAGGCTGCCCTCAAACTCAGGGATCTTCCTACCTCAGCCTCCTGAGTGCTGGAATCAAAGGTGTACGCCACCATGCCCAGCTGCATCATTTATTATTATTAATATTTTTGTTTGTTTGTTTGTTTTTTTCAAGGTAGGGTCTTGCTATAGTCCAGGCTGACCTGGAATTCACTACTCTCAGGGTGGCCTAGAACTCAGGCAGTCCTACTGCTGGGATTAAAGGCCACCACGCCCGGCTTTTATTAGTTACAATAGTCAAACAGAAACAACCCAAATGTTCATCAACTTGCAAATAAAAAAATAAAATATTTAAAACAAAATAGGCGAGAAGACCTGAGCTTAGATTCTCAGAACCCACATAAAGCAGGACACAGCAACATCTGTATAGCAAGATGGGAAACAGAAAAGAGAATACTTGGAAATTCTCAGGCCAGCTATCCTGGTGAATTGAGGGGTGAACAACAGACCCTGCCTCAAACAAGGTAGAAGATGAGGTTGTTCTGGGGCCTCCATATGTGCACCATGATGAGCACAGAAATATTTTTCTTTTCTTTTTTTTTTTTCACAACCTGAGATGTTTCAATTACTCAGTGGTTAAAGATGCTGGCAAAGCCTACCAGCCCAGGGTTTCATTCCCCAGCCACCCACATAAAGTTGCAAAGGCATTTGATTGCAGTGGAAAGAGACCTTGGCATACCCATATACACACAGGTAAATAAATTGATTAATTAAAAAATAAATATTCACCAAAAAAATCACAAAACTGTACACAACAAGCAAAAAAAGAAGTTAGCTGGGTGTGGTGGTGCATGCCTTTAATCCCAGCATCTTGGAGGCAGAGACTGGAGGATTGCCATGAGTTCAAAACCACCCTGAGACTACATAGTGAAGTCCAGGTCAGCCTGAGCTAGAGTGAGACCCTGCCTTGAAAAACCAAAAAAAAAGGAAAAAATATTGTTTGAGAAGATAAATAAAGCAAGCCAGACCTTATGACACATGTCTGTCATTCTAACATTCTCGAAACTTGGGCAGGAGGTTCTGGAGTGGGAGGTCAACCTATTTTTAAGCGCCTGTCTTCAAAACAAAACAAAACATAAACGTGAAGTACAGGAACTCACTGGTCTGTAGTATGTCACTGGAGGTGCCTCAGACAGCAATTGCTTGGTGGTTCCCAAACTTGGTTCCACATCGGAACCCCCACTGCTACTCCAGGGAAGAGGGGGCTTTAAAAGCTTTTGATGTCTGGCAACCATTCCCAGACATTCTGAGTTAATTGATCTGAGGTGCAATCTAGGTGCCATGAATGTTGAAAGCTTCCCAGATGAAAGTACAGCGCAGTTTTCCAGCCAGTGGCTGAGCAAATGGTTGGTGAACAACTACTTTTTGGAAACCCAAAGTCCTGCCCACCTCACTTGGATCTCAGAGCAGCCAGAGCCGAAGAGTCCTTGGCAACGTGCACCGCTACAGTCATTCCCACCCTTCACCAGGCCAGACAAACACGTGAGAACATTCTCTCCCATTCCTTCAGGCCACTGCTCTCCCCATAAACATGCGGTCGATGAGCCAGCCATCAGCATTTCCGAAGGAGGACACATTCGCCAATTCTCCAATCCTCCCCAGATGAGCTCGCTGTCCCCATTTGTTTGGGGGGAAGTGACAAAGAGGAAGGATGTCACTTAATAAACACCTTCTTAGTAGGGCAATGGAGGCTTTTGGGTCTCCCTTCCCAGGACATTTGTGCTTTCAAAGAGAGCCTGTAACACAAAGGCCTCATGGGTCACCACTAATAGAATTCCTGGGGTGAAAACTGGATGTGGTAGCTCAGGCCTAGAATCCCAGGCACTAAGGAATCTGAAGTCTGAGGGAGACTTGCCAAGAGTTTGAGGCCAGTTTAGGCGACAAAGTAAATTCCAACCCAGCCTGAGCTACATTATGAGACACTGTCTTAAAAAACAAAAAATGGGCTGGAGAGATGAGATGGCTCAGTGGTTAAGGTGTTTGCCTGCAAAATCTAATGATCTGGGGCCACCCTGAGACTACATAGTGAATTCCAGGTCAGCCTGAGCTAGAGTGAGACACTACCTCAAAAACCAAAAAATTTAAAAAAAAAAAAAAAGAAAGAAAGAAAGAAACAGAGGTTTGGGCATGATGGCACACCATTTACCCCAGCACTTTGGAGGCAGAGGTAAGAGTATCGCTGTGAGTTCCAGGTCAGCCTGGGCTGGGCTAGAGTGAGACACTACCTTAAAAAAAATTTAAAAAGGCAGGGACTGGGGAGATTGTTCAATGGTTAAAGGCGAGCTTGCTTGCAAAGCCTGCCAGTCTGGGGTTTGAGTTCCCAGTGCCCAGGTAAAGTCACGTGCACAAAGTGACACATGTGGCTGGATTTCATTTACATTTGCAAGAGGCCCTGGTGCACCCATTCTTTCTCTCTCAAACGTGCAGTGGGCAGTTTGCACCCACATACATACACGTGGCTGACTAGGGAGGGACTAGATGGGTGTTTCTCAAGCAGGGCATTAAGCACGCTTGGAGTGAGGTAATTTGTTGTGCAGACCTAGCCCATCCCAGGAGTAGTAGCAATCCCGATCATAATGACAAATCAGCCCCCACCCACCCACCTAAGAGGTTGGAATGAGAAAATGAGCCTTGGTTGGAAACCACTGGAATAAATGTTTCTACCCTGTGAACCCCTTCGGGGCTGAGAGCTGGGATCTTCTCTTCCCACCGAGGCCAAGGTCACAGAACTTCATCCACGAACTCCCCCGGTGCTGCGTGTTCTTTGACCCCTCCAGTCCTCTAGCCAGGATTTAGGACTGAACTGGACAGGCATGCATTGAAACAATATGCCTAGTCTCTCTCTCTCTCTTTCTCTCTCTCTCTCTCGCTCTCTCTCTCTCTCTCTCTCTCTATATATATATATATATATATATATATATATCTGCTTAAAAATAAATACTTTTTTATAACTTTAATATTTTTATTTTTTTGAGAGAATGAATAGTGTGCCAAGGCCACTGCAAACAAACTACAGATAATGCATCACTGTGTGGCTTTACAGGGGTATTCAAGAATCAAACCCAGATTAGCAGGCTTTGCAAATAAGCAGTTAAACCACTGGGCCATCTCTTCAGCCCATAAATTTTTTTTTAATATATTTTATTAACTTAGTTGTAAGCAGAGCACGAGATAGAGAATGGGCACAGCAAAGCCTCCTGATTCTGCAAATGAACTCCAGATCCATGTACCACTTTGTACATCTGGCTAAAGTGGGTACTGGGGCATGGAACCAAGGTCCTTAGGATTTGCAAGCAAGTGCCTTTAACCACTGAGCCACTTCTCCAACCCCAGTCCTCACCTTTTGACCTCATTTGAGGAAGGGTTTCTCTCTCTGGATCTCATCTGCCCTTCTCAGCTGGGCTCACCACCAGCTTCTGGGAAATTCTCCTGTCGTCACCTCCCATCTCTATCATCGGGCTGAGATTGCAGAAGTCTGCCACAGCCTCTGGCTTTTCATGTGGGGTTTGGGGATTCAGATACTCAGGCTTGAAAGGGAGTGCTTTATCCACTGAGCCATCTCCCTGGCCCACAATACATCTTTTTCTGCATATAACTTTTATAAAAAATGCATATAATTTTTAAAAAAATATTTTTATTTACTTACTTGCAAACAGAGGGAGTTAGAGGAGACAGACATTGAGAATGGGCACACCAGGGCCTTTCGCCACGCAAACAAACTCCAGATGCATGTGCCTCCCTGTGCATCTGGCTCTATGTGGGTACTGAGGAAATCGAGCCCTGGTCATTAGGCTTCGAAAGTAAGTACACTGAGCAATTTCTCCTGCTCCTATCCCATAGAACTTTTTTTTTCCAAGCAGAGTAGCCCAGGCTGACCTGGAATTCACTATGTAGTCTCAGGATGGCCTTGAATTCATGGTGATCCTCCTACCTCTGCCTTCCGAGTGCTGGGATTAAAGGTGTGTGCCACTACGCCTGGCTCCATATGACTTTTTAAAATGCCTTTGTTTTTTTTTCTTTTTTCTTTTTTTTTTTTTTTAGAGGAATGGGTTTATTTGGCTTACAGACTCGAGGGGAGACTACATTCTGGCAGGGAAAACGATGGCATGAGCAGAGGGCTGGACATCACCTCTGCCACAGCACTGCAAACAGCAGCAGGAAGGTGTGCCCTAAAATGCCTTTGTTTGACAATTCTCAGAAAGAAGATTGAGTCTACAGCCATACCTCCTAGAATGCACCCAATCCCCAAAGCTAAGTAGGGTTGGGCCTGGTTAGTATTTGGATGGGAGAAAGAAGATGCAGTCAGTGGGTGTGGACATATTCATGGTTCTTGGCAAGAAATTCCATGCCACCTTCCAGGAAGCATGTAATAATTTACAACATTTCCCAGCAGTTTAAGAGTCCACTTATTTCATCACAATTTCACCTGCATCAAGAGTTCTCACTGTGCCAGGCCTGGTGG
>PVHP010055864.1:0-10010 GCA_004024765.1 Zapus hudsonius
AAAATGAATAAATAAAATATTTATAAAAATAATATCTTCTATCATAAAAATAAATACTTAAGGTCCACAGTATCTTTTTACTAAATTTGAAAACAGTTTCCATTATGTGTTTGTTTAATAGTCATAAGCATAAGGTTTTATGCCTAATGTTATCTTTGTAAATATTTAAATAACTTGTAATAAATATTTTGTCAATATAGTCCTTAAAGAATTATTTCCAATAAGAAAGGTCTAAACTTCTGATAATTTTAAAAACAATGGTCCAATGGCCTATACATGAAACTGGCTTAATCTGTTTAAAAAGAAAATCAAAACTGGGATTTTAATGTTTCTTCTATTTGGGTTGAAAAGAACTAATGAGAATATTTTACAAGGATATAATTTGGCGGATCAGTTGTGTACCCAAATTGGTTGAATTTTCTGCAGTTTTGTATGTAAAAACATTAATCTGGTATAATAAGCCTGACATTAAAAAAATATTTTATTTATTCATTTTCAAGCATATATATATATATATATATATATATATATATAGAGAGAGAGAGAGAGAGAGAGAGAGAGAGAGAGAGCGCACACCAGGGCCACCACCTTGTGGGTCTGGCTTATGTGGGTCCTGGACAATTGAACCCGGGGCCTTAGGCACTGGAGGCAAGTGCCTTAACCACTGAGCCATCTCTCCAGCCCAAGCCTGACATTTTTAAATAAGGCCTTGTCCTAGGAAATTTGCCTAGTACCTGTTCCATGGCTGAGAGAATTTCTTCAGGCTAATAGAAATTATGTCATATAAATGCCCAAGTCCTCAGAAAGTAATAAAGCACATCAGAATTAGTATATATTAGATGGGATGCATGAGGAGATGGTTCAGTGGTTAAAGATGCTTGTTTGCAAGCTCACCTGCCTGAATCAGGTCCCCAGCACCCCTTGCGTCTATAATCCAAATGTGCCTATGGCAATGGGAGGGAGCCAGGAAAATCCAGAGAACAGGTAGAACAGGTGCATGCCACAGAAAGACAGAGACAAGAGACCAGTCTCAAAGAAGGAAGGAGAGGACTCACACCCTAAGGTTGCCCTTAGACCTCCACAGGTGCACATGCATACCCATATACACACGTACACACCCATATACACACATACACAACAGCACACAAATATGTGTGTATGAGTGCGTAAATATTGCCGGGAGTACACCATCTTTTCTTATAACTTATCAAGAATAAATCTGATTGTCTAAGGCAAGAGTTACAGCACTGTCTTATTGGTTTATCATGTATGTAGACGTAATACGCAAGACAACTGTAGCGAAAGAAACAGAGCTGAGAAGCAGGCAAGTAACCCCACACTTCAGTGTCCTTCATCCTACATGGTGAAGCAACCCAATATTAATTTTAGTTTAACTGCCAAAGTGTCTAGTGAATTCTTAACCGAATCATAAAAACTACGGGGGCTGGAGAGATGGCTCAGCGGTTAAGTCACTTGCCTCCAGTGCCTAAGGCCCTGGATTCAATTCCCCAGGACCCACATAAGCCAGACCCACAAGGTGGTGGCCCTGGTGTGTGCGCTTTCTCTCTCTCTCTTTCTCTCTCTCTCTCTCTCTCTCTTTCTCTCTCTCTCTCTCATTCTCTCTCTCTGCTTGAAAATGAATAAATAAAATATTTTTTAAAAATTAAAAAATATGGAAAGACATAGATAAAAAACCAAACTATATATAATTTTAGAAATATTTAAATAATTCCACAAAAGGAAGGAAAGAATAACAGTGAATTTAAAAACAGAAGCTGTTCTTCCCTACAATCAGAAATAATAACTCGCCCTCAGCAGTGGATAAAAGAGCCAAACACAACCCCAGTTGGCACAGACTACCTGACAAAAACCATGAGCCAGAGTGACAGATAATACATCATTTTCATGTGTGTATGTACATGATATGTCCAAGAAACAACACCAGACCCTGAAGCAAATCTCAATAATATAAAATGATCAAAGCCTTTCAGAATGTGTCCTCTGGCCATAGTAGAACTAAACTAGAAATTAACAGTGAAAATATAGATGTTATTTCAATACATATGTGTTGCAGTCAGCTTTCTAGTTGCTGCGCAGAAAGAACCCAAACAAAAGTGGCTTGTGGAGGAATGGGTTTATTTGGCTTACGGACTCGAGGGGAGACTCCATCCTGGCAGGGAAAACGATGGCATGAGCAGAGGGTGGACATCACCTCTGCCACAGCACTGCAAACAGCGGCAGGAAGGTGTGCCAAACTCTGGCAAGGGGAAGCTGGCTCATAACCCCAAAAGCCCGCCCCCAACAACACAGCTCTAATGAGGTTCTAATTCCCGAATTGCCATCAGCTGAGGATCGATCAGAACACATTCAATTGTTTGTGGGGGACACCTGGATCAAACCATGACAATATGAGAATCTGGGGTTAGGCAACATGTCTTAGAACAGAAAAATTCAGCTTCATGAAGTTTACAATTAAAAATCAAAATTAACCTTTTGCTCACTGAATGACCCACTGAGAAGGCAAATTGGCAACTACAATTATCCCCAACAGGGATTAGCATCCAGAGATGATATTTCGTGGAAGAAGCCAAGCAAAGGATAAGTATATACAGTGCAGGACTGAACTCACGGAAATTGCAAACCACCCTTTAGCAACAGGAAGTATTGATGAGAAGATGTCTAGAACAGATGAGGAGAAGCTTATAACAGAGCAGAGAAATGAGGTTCAAAAACATTTTGTATCTAGATTTTTTACAGTTTTAAAAAATATTTTTATTTATTTGCAAGCAGAGAGAGAGAGAGAGAGAGAGAGAGAGAGAGAGAGAGAGAGAGAGAGAGAGAGAATGGGCACGCCAGGTCCTCCAGCCTCTGCAAAGGAACTCCAGATGCATATACCCTCTGTGCATATGGCTATACGTGGGTACTGGGGAATCAAACCTGGGTCATTAGGCTTTGCAGGCAAGTACCTTAACTACTGAGCAATCTCTCCATCCCCAGAATCTAGATTTTTAGCTAGTATAAAAGGCTTTATGGGGCCAGGCATGGTGGCACAAGCCTTTAATCCTAACACTCAGGCCAGTTTAAGACTACATAGTGAATACCAGGTCAGCCTGGGCTAGAGCAAGACCCTACCTCGAAAAACAAACAAAAAGCTTTATGTCACACACACTATCTCTCCATACATGAAACAAATAAAGATGAAAGAGAAAAAAATCAAAGGACACTCTATTCTTGTTGATTCAGGTGGCACCTGAAATTTCATTGCAGAACTCGATGTACAATGAGGGTTTCTTTTCCTTATATCTAGCCCAAGTCTAAATTTTATTAAGCAGATACCTGAAATTTCTTCAATGTAAGGGAGTCGAATTCACCCATTGCAACAGCTTGCCTGCTGCCTTGAAAAATGAGAGAAAAAAAAATCACAACCATGGATGACCTTCAGCAAAATGTAACCCTTTGATAAATGTGGTCTAATCCAATATTCTGAAAGTATTTCGTGGCTGATTTGATTGGTAACATTTCAGAATGCTGCAAAGAGTAAATTCGACTACTTACATTGAAGATATCTAAGGTTATCTGTGTAATAATAAAATTTAGATTTGTAAGAAAGATGAGGGAAGGTTTAAGAGCCTGTCTGAGTTAGTGTTGCTATATTCCAGAGCTATATTCCAGAGCAGAACCACCCTGAATACATCCTGGGATAAGTTAAAATTTCAGAGAGGGGCTGGAGAGATGGCTCAGTGGTTAAGGCACTTGTCTATAATGACTAATGACCCAGGTTCAGTTCCCCAGTATCCATGTAAAGCGTGCCTCTCTCTCTCTGTGTATCTTTCAGCTTTCAAATAAATAAATATTTTAACTTCATAGAGATATTAAAGTGCAAACTTTTATTATTTACTGTCCCATTTAAGAGTTATCTAACTACATAGGACTAAAGTTATGTTAAAATTATATCTATATATCTATATCTCTATATCTCTATACATATCCATACACACACAGAAACATGACAAATAATTTTCACACAAAACCAAAAATAGCATACACCTAAAGTTGGGTTAGGGGATTGCAATTTCTACTTTCATAGAGTCATAGAATTTTAGATGGGGAAACGGCATTTTTCTTGTCATTTCTTAATATAACTCAACAGGAATCGCAACATTTGAATACTAAGCAATAAGTGTAATGCATAAAACTTCCTGTTTGTATCTTGCCTTCATGTTGCTTGTGGTAGCTATATGGGTGATTGGAAAGTGTTTTTTTTTCTTTTAAAAAAGTAAACATCAGTGCTCGCTTCGGCAGCACATATACTAAAATTGGAACGATACAGAGAAGATTAGCATGGCCCCTGCGCAAGGATGACAAGCAAATTCCATATTTTTATTTTTTTACATCATATTTTTAATGTAATAGAATATCCATAAGAAACAGTATAAAGAATACCGTATTGTTTCAAAGAGAAAAAAATCACAAAGGATGGTACAGTGGTTATCTATGTACAGTGGGATTATGTGTCATTTTATTTTTTCCTATTGCTGATGAGTTTATATTTTTTAAACAATAAATATGTGTTATATCCATAATAAAAAAGTGAACATCAGAACTCTAGAATGTTCTGCAATGATAATGTAATCTCCCAATTCAGCGCAAAGCATTCCTGATGATCCAACTTCCCTATCCCGTGCTAGTGACTGGAGGCCCTGCTCCTGCAGATATGAAACATGATATTTGTTTCTAAGATGCAAACCATCCTTCACCTTCAGAAAATAAAAATCCTTGTTGCTTTGTGTCTCAAAAAAATAAATAAAAAGTTTCCAGAGAGGCCAGAATGAAAAGAATGCAAAGTCAGCTGTCAATACAGATGTTCAGGGTTAAAGGAAGCAAAGGTTATGGACTGGAGTTGTTGTGTGCTTCTGCTGTCCTTGAAAAGACTTGGGCTGCAAGACTAACGAAACTCACAGGGCTCCCCTCAAGTTTGCATGAGTGATACACCATTTCTCAGAGAGAGGAAACTACAGAAAGCTGCCTGCAAGTGGTGTAGGACCTCTGGGGACAGAGCCTTCAGGAGCTAGGAGCCATGCCACAATGGACAGTTGATGATCTAGCTGCCTCTGAGCCACCCATGCTCCTGTAAGAAACCATCCCTCATGTCCTTATAAGTAACCCCAGTAACACTCATTGGTTCACCAAGCTAGACTTGGGTAGAACTGTTTCCCTGGTCTGCTGTGGTTGCCCCGTGTGATGGTTACGTTTTGTTATTAACTTGACCTGTTTAGTAACCCACAGTAATCACTCATCTTGGGTGAGTCTCTGAGGTTGCTTACAAGAAAGATTAACTAAAGGAGGAGCTCCCTCCTCCAGAGTGAGCCTTTCCCCTCTCAGAAGGGGGCAGGATGTAAGGAGGCTTGAAGAGAAGGAAATCTTTCTTCTTCCACCTTTTGATTGGTGTGTGTGTTGCGTGTGTGTATGTGGTGATGGCTTCTCTCTCTCTTTCACTGTTTGGGCCTGTGAAAGGGGGCCAGCCTCTTTGGCCATCATGGAACTTCCTGTGGATCTGTAACTTTAATAAATACCTTCCTCCCATAACTGTACCTGGTTTGGATGTTCATCCCAACAGCCTGTGGCTGATGACAACACCCTGACTGGGGTGAGTAGACCTCTGCTCACATCTGCCCAGGAAAAGTCATAAATCAGGAGTTCTATAACCTTAAAGATGTGGATTCCTTCTGTTGCTTTTTTTGAGAAAAGCAGATGTGGGGGCTTTTTTTTTTTTAGGGATTTGGGGAAAAGGAAGAGTACAGGGCCTATCCTGAGATACCAATTCTAATTCTTAAAGGTTAGGGGCACAGTGACAGAGATGTAACCCAAATTTCATGCATATGTAAATAAAATATTAAAAGAGAATGGGAGAGGAGACAGTTAGGGCAGGGCGGCAGGACCGTGGGCATGAAAGTGACTTGGACGCACACTGACAACAGAGTTGCATTACCCAAGGGTCAGGCGAGACATACCCTCCAGGGACCCGTGATGGAGGCTCTCCAGACAT
Source organism: Zapus hudsonius (assembly GCA_004024765.1). Classification (NCBI taxonomy): domain Eukaryota; kingdom Metazoa; phylum Chordata; class Mammalia; order Rodentia; family Dipodidae; genus Zapus; species Zapus hudsonius. The sequence continues at coordinate 6,047 of PVHP010055864.1, forward strand.
TTCACTGCTTGAAGTTGAACAAATCTGAATGCCCCTCTAGACATCAGCATCCATTCCCCTGATACTCATGAGACTCTTCTAAAATAAACTGGAAAGAAGAAAAAAAGAAAGAAAGGAAGGAAGGAAGGAAGGAAGGAAGGAAGGAAGGAAGGAAGGAAGGAAGGAAGGAAGGAAGGAAGGAAGGAAGGAAGGAAGGGAAAGAAAAGTAAGAGAAAGAAAGGAAGAAAGGAAGGAAGAAAGGAAGGAAGGAAGGAAAAGAAAGAAAAGTAAGAGAAAGGAAGGAAGGAAGGAAGGAAGGAAGGAAGGAAGGAAGGAAGGAAGGAAGGAAGGAAGGAAGGAAAGATTGTAAAATTAGAGAATTAAATCAAGAGAAACATTCTCCCAGCTTCTCTCCAATTACGACATTGTAAACTCTAACAAGATGAGTGTAAGAATGAAATTGAATAGGCTGAAACCACAGTGTAAATAAATAACAATCATTGATCTTTCTTTGTTTCCTGAATCGTAATGCAAACAGTATGGAGGACCAGGCAATAGGATTTGCATTCCAGAAACAAATGAAAACACATCGTGACCCCTGTTTTGATAATAAGGTGCTGCCTCCTGCAGTCCAAGGTCAACATCGCACTTGAGTCTGATGTTTCTGAATAGCAAAACGTTAACAGCTATTCTGTTTCTTTTAAATAGTGATGAATGTTGGAGAGGTTTAGTGGTGGTGGTGTGTGTGGTTAATTAGGAGGAAAACAGAATAAAACTTTTTTTAAAGCCATCTTTTGAAGGAAGTGCTTCCTGGTGGTGTGAGCACGTTTTCTACTTTGGCTTCCAGGAGCCTGGCTTTCTTCTTCAGGCTCTGTCCACCTGGCTGGAAGCTGAAGAAGGAAAAATCCTCTCGATTTCCCATTAGTCTTGCTTGAAGAGTTCATAAGAAAACAGTGATACTGGGGGAGAATATCAGAGACTTGGCAACCCTCAGTAACAACACACTTGGGTCATGAGAACCCGGCTGAAGACTGGGCTATCCATGGTCCCCTACCACAAAGACTGATCCAGACTGCCCACAGAGGAGGATGTCCAGCTGACTGGGGATGGGGAGTGGGGGTATTGGGGAATTGGGGATAACAACTCATTGTTGGCCCACTAAACAATGTAACTCATTATGGACAATAAAAAAATGGGAAAAAAAAAAGAAAACAGTGATACCAAACGTGGTAGGCTGTTGAGGAAGTGTGATTACACAGAAACGCACAGGGTGTGTTAGCTTAAATCCGTCTGGGGTGATTGATTATTTTCTGTTCCAGTTCATTAAGTGTCTGCCTTTGATGCGGAGGTTTTCAATGAGGTAGATAGATTGGAACAGCAACGTAAGCATTACAATGACGTGAGCTCTGGATTCAGGACCGGCTAGACTTCAAAGCCAGCTTGGGTTCCTACTGGCTAAAGTTGATTAATCTCTTTGTGCCCCAGTTTCCCCAGCTATGGATTAAGGATTAATAAATACATTCAGAAACAAGTCTAAATTCTTGTTTTCTGGTGTGTTTTGTCCTCCAATAACCACCGTCCATATTTTTTTCTGCATCTCTTCTATAACATCTCTCTCTTATTTCTCAGGTATAATCTTTCCTGTTTCTCTCCATTACAGAGAACATCAAAATCAGAAAACCATAGACTCAGAAAGTATTTCTAGTGACATTTAGTCCTTTCGGTCACAAAGAGAAGGAACTGAAACCTAGAGGTAAAGGGCAATACATGGTCATTTCTTATCAGACATTCAAATACTTCTCCAAGGTACATTATCTCTGACACAGAACCCAAGTTATTTCCCATCCCTCCACCTCTCTTCTCCTTCCTTTCCCTCTCTCTCATTCTCCAGAGTACACCTCCCTTTAATATAGGGCTCAGGACTATCATCTTGTTCAAGGGTTCTTCTGATGACCTTTCTAATAGGGTTGTTTGAATTCCTTTCCGTTGAGATAAATAACATAGCATAGTTGTGAAAAAATGTTTATTGAAGGATTTTTTGAATTTATATACCCAAAGTATAAGAAAGCACATATTTTATACATAGATGATTTTTGTATTTAAAGGATACAGAATTTTTAAAACTGAATGAGTTACGCAGAGTGGTGTGTACCTGTAATCTCCAGCACTTGGGAGGTAGAAGCAGGAGTTCAAGGTCATCCTTAGCTACATAGTGAATTTAAAGCTAGCCTGGGCTACCCAAGACCTTGTGTTAAATAGTAAATAAAATTCTAATAGTGTTGGGCTGGAGAGATGGCTCAGCGGTTAAGGCACTTGCCTCCAGTGCCTAAGGCCCCGGGTTCAATTCCCCAGTACCCACATATGCCAGACACACAAATGGTGGCCCTGGTGCTCCCTCCCTATCTCTCTCTCTCTCTCTCTCTCTCTCTCTCTCTCTCTCTCTCTCTCTTTCTCTGTCTGTATTTCTTTGCTTGAAAATAAATTAATAAAATATTTTTTAAAAATTCTAATAGTGAAATGTATACCATCCCACATGTACAGGAATATAGGAACACATCCCATACCACCAGAAAAATATGCAAATTCAAACCTCTAGAATACTTGTGTTTCCTGTGGTCCATTTTCAATCATCTGGCTCCCAGACACTCCCAGGTGTCTATAACCACAACATTTAGCAACACCATCACTTATGGAGTAACTACTTTTTGCAAAGAATTTGGTAACACATTAAACAAAACAAAAAGACTCCCTAGTGCCAATTACAGTTTAGTCAGGAGGAGAACAGAAAAATAGATGTACAATTAAGTTAGATTGTAAAGCATCAAAACAGAGAAAAATACACAAACAAGAAAGCCTCAACCAAGAGCTAAGGATAGACCAGAAGATAGCTTAATCCAGTCTTGTTGGGAGACATCATTCATACTAAAACGCTACAAAGTGATTCACTGGACTGCTACTGTGGAGGAAAATAATATGGTGTTCTCATGGATGAGGAAAGGGAACTGACTGAGTCAGGGTGTCTGGAAGCCTGAGCAATGAGTGGGGCCAATAGGCTCTGGGGAAAAGAGCAAAAGTGAAAAGTCCTGACCCAGTACAGAGCCCACAACAGCTCCTAAGTTGTCACTGCCCACCGACCACGGGGGCAATGATAAACACACACACACACACACACACACACACACACAAACACACATACATCACGTATGGGTGGAAGAATGCGCATTCTCTCTTTATTGCTCTCTCTCAGATCTCATTGCTCATACCTTCATCTCTCTTCATCTCTTCATCTATCTATATCTTGCAGATATGCTACAGAATATATATAGAGAGCTCCTTGCCAATCAGGGAGCTATTTATTGGTCTATGACAAGAACCTGTGAGCATGATGTGCAAATAGCCTAATCAGGACTACCTCCTGAAACTCATTAAGCCAAGCCCCTCTTGGCAGGCTGTCAGGTGACGTCCAAGGCCAAGCCAGCGTGTGCCTCCAAAGGCCCCCAAAAGCTTTCGCCCCTGACACTAAGCCTCATCCTGAGTGGAGGCCTAAGGTGCTGCTGGGAGGGATTAAATGGTACAGTGTTAGGCTGATCAACAAAAAGAACCAGCTCCTTAGACCAGGAGATCTCCCAAGGGAACTATCATAGTAATGTATTCCTGAACACAGGCGAGAGATCAGACCATGAAAAATGATAAATATACAAAGCAGCCGTGGTACTTTTAACCCCAGCACTGAGGAGGCTGATGTCAAGGCCAGCCTGGGCTACAGTAAGACCTTGCCTAAATAAATAAATAAATAAATAAATAAATAAATAAATAAATAAATAAATAAATAAATAAATAAATAAATAAGGAGTACCATGACAGTTATTAGTTTGTGGGGGCCAGGGGCAGACTGTCATGGTTTGATCCAGGTGTCCCCCACAAACAATTGAATGTGTTCTGATAGATCGATCCTCAGCTGATGGCAGTTTGGGTTTTACAACCT
>PVHP010055865.1:0-10014 GCA_004024765.1 Zapus hudsonius
TTTTTTTTTAAAAAGCAGAAGCTGAGAATTCAAGAGGGCCTGGAGAGAGGATGATGAAGTAAGCCGGATGCTCGCAGCCTACATCGCCTTTGGCTCTGTCCAGAGCTGAGGGAAAGCTGCAATGACTGATTTCATCAGAGCAGCTGGTCCCAGCAAAACCCGCCAGACGTGCTCAGAGGCCAGATCTGGATTGCTGCGCTCGCTGAGGCCTGCTGAGAGGCAGGGAGAAACTATTTATCTAACATATTTTTCAACCCCAACCAAGAATTTTCTTTGGCTCCAGATGGTGTTAGGACCGGTTTTCATTTGCATGGAGTGTCTTTGAGGAGGCTTCTTAGAAAGACGCCCATTCCCTGCCTCCTCTCCCTTCTCCGGATTCAGGAGTATTTATTCCTCTAGGATAGGAAGCTAACCCCTGGTTTCATTTGGGCTTCGATTGTGCCAGGACTTCCCATAGAAGTTCACTCTAATTCAGCTCTGTGCCCAGCCTGTGCAGGCCTGGGCATCAGCAGCGATACACCAAGGGCCATTTGCTCCTCTTCCAAACTGGCAACCTTCGTGCACTTGAACCCTGGTTAACCAATGTGGCACACCGTAGACACACTAGAGCGCTGAGCTTTTTCACAGCTGTGCGGGCTTTGGGATGATCTGTCTCTGTCCTTGACACGGTAGCGTCCACTGCTTTGGAGGGCAGCCATGGCTGCAGGAAAATGTCACCATTTTCATATTATTATTACATCGACTTTGCACTTTTTTGCCTGTGGGGGGGGGGGCTTATGCACACACATGTAGAGATCAGAGAAATCAGGTGTCCTCTATTTCTCTTCTGCATTTGAGACGGAGTCTCTCACAAAACCTGGAGCAGGTGTTTTCTGTCAGACTGGTGGACCAGTGAGCCCCAGTGATTCTCTGGTCTCTGCTCCCCACAAGACTGGAGTTATACGCCATGTCCAGCTATTTACGTAAGTGCTAGGAATCGAACTCAGGAAGTTCTCAGGCCCTTCTGCGTGCGTGGAATGCACTCTTTTCCGCTGAGCCATTTCCTTCAGTCCTGAACTTTTCAAACAGATAGTATTGGGGGTGCAGGGGGGTGGTAATAGGAATAGCCCAGGGATAATAGTGAGAGTTTTTATTTTGAGAAAAATCCAGATTATATCCAATCAGATCAAGGACTTCTGCTTCTGAGCAGTCAGATAAATTTCAAATGTATTGCCGGGAGCGGCCTCTAGAAGCCTGTTGTATTTTGTTGATTTGTGATATTTATTTGGCCAGAAGTACTCCAAACTAAGCACACAGATGCTTTCTGCTACACTGTTCTCATGGCCAAAGCTTATGGATAATTTAAGCGTTCATTCATCGGGTAGTGTCTACCTGAGCGATGGTATATCCAGTCCGTGGCATGGTACATGATCATTAGAAAAGAATCCCAAAGGATCCTTACCAGAACTTCCATGGCATTTTTCACAGAAGTAGAAACCACATCTTTTGGGTACCTCAAAAGACCCCTGCATTGACAAAACAGTCTCCAGGAAGAAAAATGAAAGTGGAGTCATCACACTTTCTGACTTCAAATGGTATCACAAAGCTCTAATAATTAAAATAGTACTGGCACACAAGCAGACACAGAGCAATGGAACAGAACAGAGTACCCAGAAATAAACCCACGCTTCTGTGGTCAACTAGTATTTGAGAAAGGGTGCCCAAACACCTTTAATCCCAGCATTTGGAAGGCAGAGGTAAGATGATCGCTATGAGTTTGAGGACAGCCTGAGACTACATAACGAATTCCAGGTCAGTCTGGCTAGAGCGAGAAAAAAAAGAAAGAGAAAGAGAAAGAAAGAAAAAAAGAAAGAATTCCTAATAAAGGGTAGTCTTTAATCATTGGTGTTGAGCAAACTGAATATCTAAATGAAGAGAATAAAATTGGGCCCTTATAAAACTAGCAAAAACTAACTTGAAATGGATTTTAAAACGCCTAGAAGAAAACCTAGGGAAATGCTCCTTGACATTGGCCTCATGGGGATGGCGTTTTGCATATTCACAGGAAACAGAGGCAAAAATAAGCCATCAGTCATGGCACTTCTGCACAGCAAGGAGATACCGAGCAGAATGAGAAGGCAATTCATGGAACGGGGACGGTGGTATTGTCCAGCCATGTCTGATAAAGGTTATATATCCAAAACCTGAAAGGTGCTCACACCACTTAACACCAAAGCTCCTCCTCAAATAACCCAATTTTAACATCTGCATAAGTCATAGTAGACATTTCCCAAAGAGATGAGACGCATGGCCAGTAGGTATGTAGAAAGATGCTCAGCCATCGGAGCTATGCCAATCAAAGCTACAAAGAGATAGTCCCTCACCTGATAGGACGGCCATGCCAAAAAGATAATGTCGCTGAGGCTGTGGATCAAAGAAAACCCTTGCCCACTGTTGCTGGACTATACATGTATAGCCATTATCAAAACAGTATGGAAGTTCCTTCAAAAAATTAAAATAGAGCCAGGCATGGTGGTGCACGCCTTTAATCTCGACACTTTGGAGGCAGAGGTAGGAGGATCACTGTGAGTTTGAGGCCAGTTTGGGATGACAGAGAGTTTGACATCAGCCTGGGCTAAAATGAGACCCAGCTTGAAGAAAAAAAAAACCCAAAAGAACAAAACATACATGATTTAAAGTAGGAATACCACATGATATTTACTCCGCTTTGGGGCATATAGCCAAAGGAGGTGGAGCTGGTAGACTGGAGAGGTTTGTGCAGTTGCATATTTATTGCAGCATTATTCATAATCATGATGGCGTAGAACCATCCTACGTGTCCTCCACGGGGTGAATAAAGAAAAATGGAATATTATACAGCCACAGAAAGAAAGAAAAGAAATGTCACTGTGATGTTTAGGTTTGTTGTCAGCTTGGCCTGTTTAGTCATCTTGGGTGGGTCTCTGATGCTCACAGAAAGATGGCCCTCTCAGTAGGGGGCAGGGTGTAAGGAGTCTCAGGGGAGCTAAAAACTTCTTGGGAGGGCAGTTCAGAAAGGAAATTCCAGAGACTCAGGGAGTCAACAAGGCTGCAAGACCTTGCCCTAAGGCTACACAAAGAGGAAGGAAGTCTCTCTCTTCCCCTTGTCTGTTTGACAGTGTGTAATGTGTTGGTGATGATTCCTCTCTCTCTCTCTCTTTTCTACTATCTCTCTCTCTCTCTCTCTCTCTCTCTCTCTCTCTCTCTATATATATATATATATATATATATATATATATATATATATGGACCTGTGAAAGGGGGCCAGCCTCTCACCATTATGGAACTTCCCCTGGATCTGTAACTTCAATAAATCCCTTCCTCCCATAACTGTGTCTGGTTTGGAGGTTCATCCCAGTCGTGCGTGAGCTGACTGTGACACTCATCATTTGTGACAATGCAGAAGAAACTGGAGTGCATCACACTAAGTGAATAAGCAGATGCAGAAAGACAAATATGACATGATCTCACTTAGATATGAAGTCTAAACATTGAATTCTTAGAAACAGAGGAAGGAACAGGAAATAGAGATGTTAGTCAAGCATACATTTTCAGTCATAGATGGAAAAAGTTTTTTTTTTTGTTGTTGTTGTTGTTGATTTTTCAAGATAGAGGCTGACCTGGAATTCACTCTGTAGTTCCAAACCATCCTTGATCTCACAGCGATCCTCCTACCTCTGCCTCCTGAGTGCTGGGATTAAAGGTGTGCTCCACCACACCCAGCTAATACATACAATTTTATTTTTCAGTTACACCTCTACAAATCCTGGAAGAAAAACTCTAACAAGCAACCAGTGTTGGTATGAACCAGAAGGAGAGCTGCTGGCCTTGCTGGGGACTTCAGGGTGACAAACTAACAGCAGAAGGACAGAGGAATAAGGATGATTTCATTTTCATCATCTGATTTGTTAACACTTTCAAATTGGTACTTTCTATCACTCATATGCACAAGAAAATAATGAATTTTTTTTAAAGTAACTGGTTCAGGCCTATGGAGGCACACACTTTAACCCCAGCACTTGGGAGGCAGAGGTAGAAGGATCACCATGAGTTCAGGTCCAGCCTGGGCTATAGAGTGAGTTCCAGGACAGCCATGAGCTAGAATGAGACTCTGCCTCGACAAGAAAAGAATATGATCCAGCAAGAACAGACGGTGGACACAGCTAGACAAACGAAACAACCCTAACCACACGTTCTCACGTGCAGAGCCTTCACCCTTCTCCACCTCCGGGTTACAGCTACTGATATATATTTTGTCTCATTTTTCTCCTCCCAGGCAATCCTGTGAAGTAGAAATTACCATCTTCAACCTAGAAATGAGGACTCTGTGGCTCAAAGAAGCAAGGAAAGTTGCCTGGTAGCCACACTGGAATTCATCCCCAGATCAGGATAATTTTCTACTAGACTTATGGAACCTTCAACAGAACTGATCCTCACCATGCTTGCCCCAGGGTCCAGCCAAAAGCTTGGCACATAGCATGTGCCTAATATATGCTGGACAAATGATCAACAGAAAGCAAGATAAAGAATGTCAGATTGACCAGAAAATTCCCTGAAAAGAATTTGACAGGCATGTAAGCATCTTCATTTAAAGGGCAAGAGCCCACCGAGACTTCTTGGATGATAGATAGCAACCTTCCTTTAGGTGGCTGTATTCTGTGGGTTTGCTTCAAAAAAATAAAATACAGTCACACTGCTCTTAGTCACACCTCCCAAAGCCTCATGACTTGAAAATGCCTTTCTGGTGGAGGACGATTTCACAACCCCAAGAATGTGGTTTCCATTAGGCTACCTTTAAAGAGCCGTTTCCCAGATGGGATCATATGAATAAATAAATACTCCCCCTGTTTTACTGGATGCTTTTTGGAAAAGCGAAGGGAGAGATTGGTGAATCCCTACAGGGTGAACTTGGGGCCTAAATGGTTAAACAGACAGCCAACTTGGCCTCCTTCTCCTCCCAGCCAAGGAGCTGAATGCACATGAGGTCTCTTGGCAGGCAGCCACATTCCTATGGGAACATGGCTGTGGTGAGAGCCTTGGGACATTAAGAAGTAAATATGTGGGAGTTACGGGGCTAACTGCAAATGACCCCAGAAGGTTCTGGAAAAACGCATGATGTGTCTTTGACCCAAGGATGCTCCACAGAGCTCTGGCCACGTCTCTGTCCTTATGCAAATCCAAGCTGGAGCGGGAGTTAGCACTGTCCCTTCCTGATGTTTCCAACAGCCACTGGGGCCATGATGGATGGACAGGCCACTTCCAGGAGGCCGAGCTGGGGGTCGGTCTGTCATGATCTAATGGCAGATGATTCCTTCCCCTCCTGTCGCTGACTTGGCTACTCTTTCCTTCGGCTCGGAAGTTTCTTGAGAGGACTTTACCTTTCACCTTGCCTCCTGTGCTGGTCTGAACCAGATGTCCCCCATAAACTCAGGTGTCTTGAATGCTTGGTCCTCAGCTGATGGCAATTTGGAAGGTGAATTCCTCAGCAGTCTCCATCCAGTGCTGAAGGCCTGGAAGCTTTCTGGAGAGCCGCTCCAGTCCAGTCCAGAGAGTTCAGTCCAGGCTGGAAGGCTGAGGAACCTTGGTTCCAATGCCGATGAAGGACAGCTGAGCAGGATGGATGCACAGGCCAATGAAGACACTCACCAGCCAGCAGCAGCCAGGAGGGAGGAAGAAGGGGCTCCTTTCTCTCAGGCCTTCCTTACCTAAAGCCACCACCAGTAGGGCTGCCCACTCTGGGGGAAGGACTTCCTCCTTCAGTCAATCCTTCCTGGAAGCAACCTCAGAGACCCACCCAAGAGGAATGCCTTCGGATTCCTAATCAGTTGACAACAGAACTTAACCATCACAATATGTATGCCATGCTGTGTGCACCCACACCCACACCCCCTCACACCCACATACACCCACACCCACACACACGCATGCACACACAATCACACACACAAAACAAATACCCTCATGGAACACTCCTATGTTACAGACACTAAATATTCTAAATTCGTTTATATTTACATCAGCCATGGGAAGTTGATGCTGCTTTTCACCTCTCCCACTTTGCAAGTAGCAAAACTGAAAAGCAAAGAGCTTTCGTGACTTGTGGAGAGAGGGAATAAATGAACAAGGGAATGACAGGTTCTCACGCAAAGGTCAGGTTCACTCCCCTGTGTGCTACTGTTTGGATGAGGACCTTGAAAGTGAATGGTTAGGTCAGAAGGAAAGAACCTTCCAGTCCAGTAATACTGCCTCGATCCAACTCTATCAAAATTTGGTAGTTTTGCTTCCCAATACACTTGCCCATAATTGGATCCATAGTTTTAAAATCATATTAAAATGCATGTATGTAAAAATACAATTTTATTTTTTATTTAATTGATGTCTGAGGATCAATTAACAAGGACATTGAATGTTTTCCCACTCATTGTTGGCCATTTGTGTTTTTCCTATGAATTATCTATTCATTTTCTTTGCCAATTCCCCCCCCCATGAGATTCTATGCCGTTTAATCATTGGTTTTTTTTTTTTTTTAGGAACACCGCATAGTATCAATGTGGCCAAAACGTTTTACATAGGCTCTTTGATACATTTCACCACTCAAAAGTTTTTCAAAGTTGGTGCAATCAAGTTCAGTAATTTCTTTCTACATCTGGTTTCTGAATTTTGTGCCTTGCCCACCCACAATGAGACACTATTTCATGTTGAATGCTAATGCTTTATTTTTTATGTTTAGCTCTATGATCTATCTGGCCTTTATTTAGAGATGTAACTTGAGTGCTCACTTTTTGGAAGCCCAGGGTTTTTGTTTCTTATCCTTCAGTATCCTATGCTCATCGTATATAAAATTTTCATAAAGACAAGGATCTCTTTCTAGACTTCCCATCAGATTCACTGTCACAAATGCCACAAGGACCTAAGGACCAAGGCATAGTTAGCTGCTAAGTGGCTTTCTCCCTCATCTCTTCTGGTTTCTTAAATTAATCTCTTTTTGACAGTTTTATACACGTATATTATGTGTTTTGATCATACTCATCTCTTATCTCCCATTCCTTCCCACTGAACTCCTTCCTAACGAATCCCCTTTCTCCTGTCATGATTTTGGTTTGGCTTTGTTGCCCACTGAGGGTGATGTGCATGAACATGAGTGAGGGATTAATATTTTTTTGTTACTGGAGCACCTCATCTCTTAACCTTCCTATATTCTTTTTTACAAATATATTTGTGCATGTAGTTTGAATGTATGTCTCCCAAAGCCTAGGGCATTTTTTATTAAGGTTAAACTTCTTGCTTAAGTCTCAAAGCAACCTGCTGGAGGATGTGTGTTTCTGAGGGTGGATCTGAATTCCAGCTCAAATGGAAAGCAGTCTGAGCTCTGGGGGTCTTGCTTATAGCCAGTATGTGTTCACTGCCTTGTCAGTTTTGTTGGCCTCTGCTTGGGTCTGTGAAAGGAAGCCAGCTTCTTCCGCCATTGATGGAACTTCCCCTGAATCTGTAAGCTTGAAATAAATCCCTTCCTCCCATAAGCTGTGTCTGGTTTAGATGTTCATCTCAGCATTGCAGAGCTGTCTACCACAGTATATATGTACATGTGTGTACTGTATATATGTATGTATGGGATACATGTGTTACAGTGTGTGTGTGGAGGTCTAAGGACAACCTGGTGGTATCAGTCCTCTCCTTCTGTCTTGTTTGAAACCAAGTCTCTTTTGTCTTTTTTCTGGGAAGGCCAGACTAGCTGATTCTGCAAACCTTGGGAGTCTCCTGAGTCTGTCTCCTATAGCTGTAGGACATTGGGATTACAGACACAGATACCATATTGTTTCTGGGAGCTGGAGATAGAAGTCTTGTGATGAGCTTACTGACTGACCAGTGGAACAGAGTAGACAGGACCTTTAGTGTATGTCAAAGGGAATGCCCCAAGTCAATGGGAAAAGGTGGAAGATTGAAGCGCAAATGCCTTTAAAGAGCAAACGCAAAAGAATCCTATTCGTGCTACTGAGTCTTCTTATCCATGAACATGGTCTGTCTCAGGCAAATCTTCGATTAAGGGGATGGTTAAAAGTTTTTTCGTGTAAGTCTTACGAATTCCTTTATTAATTATATAACTGCTGTAATTACTATTATTTCTATGGGACAGTCTCATGGAAATCTGCAGGACTGTATGGAGGACGAGGAAGCATATAGTCATTAACAGTGGTAGTTCCTCAGCAACACGTGAAATCAGACATGGGTGCATGCTTGTCACCCCAGAACCGAGAAGGTCAAGGCAGGAGGATCAAGAGTTTGAGGTAATCCTCAGCTCCATAGCAAGTTCAAGGCCAGCCTAGGACACATGACTAGTGATTTGGGTTTCCACAGCCATGTGATGACAGGAAAAAAACCTGTGAAAGACTGGGAACACCTACAGGAAGCTTGGAACCTGCCAGACCCAGGTAAAAAAAATCCTCATCAATTTACTCTCAGGCTCTGGACCAAAAAAGAAAGAGAAGAGAAGGGGAGGGGAGAAAAGAGAGAGAGGGAGAGGGAGAGGGCGAGGAAGGGAGGGGAGGGGAGAGGAGAGGAGGGGAGAGGTGGGGAAGGGAGAGGAGGGGAGGGAAGGAGAGAAGGAGGGGAAGGGAGAGGAGAAGGAAGGGAGACAGAGGGGAGAGGAGAGGAGCAGAGAGGAGATTGGAAATTTTCCATTTGAACAGGTGAACCAGCGCAGAAGATCTGTTGAGATTTGAAATTAGACCCTCCACCACCAAAGATGTCCACTCAAACAATTACTTCATGTATTTTTGTGAGCTCATCTTCAGTGGGTTTTATCTGTGGGGACTCTGTACAGTTGAGAAGTGAATATAATCTTGTAGATGGAAAGAGAAAATCACTTCAGAATGACATGTCTTCAACAAGGCAGCCTGGATCCTGACAGGAGAGAGAGAAAGGAAACTAAACTACTGGTGATGAGTCAACAGCAACAATGACAATGCTAGGGCTGGGAGGAGAAGGTTCAGGGGTAAAAGCGTGAGAACCTGAGGTCAGGTTCCCACAAAAAAGCCAGGCATGTGTATCTGTGCTTGCCGTTAACCCTGAGCTGAGTGGGACCGAGACAACGTGATCACTGGAATCTGCTGGTCGGTCAGTCTAACAACTAATAATAATAATAATAATAATAATAATAATAATAATAATAATAATAAAATATATCTATCAGCACAGTTAATCAGTCAGCACAGGATAAGTCAGTGTGACAGGCACCAATGATTTCCAACATGACCTAAAGCATAAGTACGGAGACCCCCTAAGACCTCAACAATAAAGCAGCCTTAAATCTCACCCACCATGTCATGAAACATTATCTCAAAAACAGGGCAAACTTTGTCAAATTGGGGACTAGGTGTCTGTCTTAGCGGGTAAGTGTGCTTGCTGGACAAACCTGAGACCCTGAGATCTATTCCAGCCAGCATGGCAGTGAGTGCCTGGAAACCCAGTGCCCAGCAGGGCGGTGGAACACTGGGGTTCCCTGTCAGCCAGGCTAATGACTCCCTCCAGGCTCAGTGAGAGACTCTGGCTCAGGGCAAGAAGGCAATAGAGGAGGGTAACCAATGTGTCCCTGTGGCTTCCACATGCACGCACACACGTGCATATACCACGCACACACACAAGAATTTCCAACTCGTGTGTTCTGCAGATTGAATTGTGTCTCTGAGACTTACATCTGTCAGACTTACATCTATGGCTGCTTTCAGGCACTGATGCTGCCAACATCAGGACGGCTCTCCCACCTGCCCTTAGGATCTCTGTTGGGGTTTCTCTTGAGAACTAGACGCATTTTCTGGTGTTTTGCAGACAAGATTGGGCACGTTCAGGGTGGTATGGGCCATAGACTTCCTGGTGTTTTGTATGTCACATAATTTGCAAGTTTTTGTTTTCTTTTTTTTATTTTTACTTATTTGTTTATTTATTTGAGAGAGAGAATGAGTGTGTGTGTGTGTGTGTGTGTGTGTGTGTGTGTGTGTG
>PVHP010055866.1:0-10019 GCA_004024765.1 Zapus hudsonius
ATATATACATACATAAGGGAGGGAAATAGAGATTTCCAGAAGATCTTAAATGTCTATATATGAAATGTACAATATATATGATATATATAAGAAACATGCATACATGAAATATATTTGTAGTGTGTATCTCTTTTTTATTTTTATTTTTATTTTGGGGAGGATTTTATTGCCATTAAAACCACAACCACAAACTTGCCAAACCTTGTGGCTCTTCCAATTCATACGTCACTTTTCATGTCCTTGGCTCTGTCCCATGATACATGACAGGGAGCCCTGCAAAGTGCACCATAGTTTGCTTATCTCATATGCTCCATATGCAGCCAAAGAAGAATCTGAGCCAGAAAAGACATTTGACGGGGAAGAAGCAGGGGTGGAAGAATATAACTGAGAAGCAGGGTTCTGGCCCAAGATAGCTGGAGATGCCCAGAGGGATGCTCCCAACACTGTTGCAAGGTAATTCACATCCCAATCCACAGGCCAGAGAGTTGCTATGGACAAGTGGCTGCTGGGCATGCAGTGTGCTTGTGTCTGTCCATCAGTCTGTTTCCCTTCCTGTCTTTACCTGAATGGAAGTGGTCACTGTAGTGGTCATGTTCCTTTCTCCCATAACATAAAGGAGGACGGAGGGCAGATAGACAACTCAGGGTTTTCAGGTTATTACAAGGAGCTCCAGGATATGTTGAAATGATCACATATTTTCCAGAGTTCCTGGACTTTCAGTTCGTATGACGTGAGATAACTGTTAACCTTGGACAAGAGAATGATTTATTCTCCATGTGAAGAAAGGGGTGCATGAAGATGTTTGTGAGCAGAAAGGTTGGCTAAAGCAGGAATCACTAAACTGTCCCTTGGGTTCTATTGTTTTCTTCTGAGCACTAGCTGGACACAGCGTCTTCTCCAGAGACCCTACCTCACCATCTCTCTTGCAGGGAGAGCATGTCTTTGGGATAGGGAAGGTAATTATATTCCTTCAAGGTAAAACTATTTTCTCCTTTTTATTATTATCCATAATTAGATACACTTTATAAGGGATTAACGTGTTGATGTCTCCCATTCCCCCATTTCCCTCTTCCCTGTCCCAGGTCAGTTGGATTTCCTCCTCCATGGGCAGTCTGGATCAGTCTATGGGGTAGGGGGTTGTGAATAGCCTAGGCGTCAACCCGGTTCCACCCCCCTTTGCATGTTGTTACTGAGGTGGCCAATGGCTCTGGATTTTCTCCTCCACCATGTCTCTCACAATCTTTCTGCCCTCTCTTCAGCTCAGTTCCCTGAGTCATGGTGGGTGAGTTTTAAGGCTGCTTTGTTGTTGGGGCCTTAGGAGCCTCTGGACTTCTGCTTGAGGTTGTGTTTAAAATCGTTGGTGTCTGTTCCGCTGGTTCATCCTGGGTTGATCGATTGGCTTATAGGTCTCTTGCTTATCCCATCACTGCCTGCGGGGTTCTATGTGGATCCTCCACAGTAGGTCTGGGGTGGCACATCACATCTCTTGCTAGGAAGACAGTTATCAGCCTGAAGCTCATTGGTAGGGTTAGAATTATACAGTTGTAAAGAGCACAGACATGCATGCATACTGAACTAATAAAACTGTCATTCTATAAAAGTAAATATAATAAGTAAGAAAATGATTGTGGTAAATAATTCTATATAGATTTGAGAGATTAAGGAAAGTCCAATGGTGCAGAGCAGACCTAGATTAGGAGGGCTGACAGTTTATGGTCATTATAACTTGTAAATTAAGTCAAAAATCTCAGTATTAGATGCCCATTTAGTACTGAAGTGTTTAAGGCGAACACGGGCACTGAAGTCTATGCCCTCAATCAGGAAGCACCGGGTAGAAATCCACAGCTGTCATATTACAATTCAGTGCCTCCAAACTTCCCCAGTTCCATGGAGGACAACACTAACCAAACACAACCAAATTCAGGGCAAAGTTCCTATCACTGCATGCTGTCTTTCTTATGAGTTTTTTTTCTTCTCCTTGCCACTTTATGAGCTTTTTCAGTACCTGAGTCTAAAAAATTATACATTAATAATAGCAAATATTTAACTCTGGAGACACACAGCAAAATGAAACTGTTACGCTTGACACTTCCCGGGTGGATTCTGCTTTGGCCATCAACAGGCTGTATATCACAGTCACAATGAGATTCAGTGTCCCAGAGAAGGACTCAGACTTGAAGTAAAACTCTTTGTTTCAAGTCAAGTTCACAGTATGCACTGCAGGTTCTCTTTTATTGCAGCAATAAGAATCCTCATGCTGTTCATTACAGAAGAAGGAAAAAATATATTTATTGCAATGTCCACCTGTGTTTGTCACAGCAGAGTATCGGTCATGATGGTCATTGGTTATTTTTATTTCTCTTTATAGCCTTGAAGACTCCTTAAAGGCCACATTACAATTAATTATATTATCTCTTTTAAGAAAACTAGTCACAAACAAAAAGTGTCCTTGCTCTCCAGTGAGCACCATCTAGAAAGGACCTTTCTCAGAATGTAATTTTCACATAGTTGCTCTAAGTGAAATGAGTTCCTCTTCCCAAGCCAGTGTGAATCATCTTCTTCACAGTCTGTGCCAACTTACAATTGCTGCTGCTACTGGAAACGAGAAAGGGACACACATGTCATTAATACGAGCTCCATTGTGATCATAGATGACTGTGAACTATGACCACCAACTTATACCAGAACATGTTCTATGAGGGGATGGAACCCATGGCCAACTTGATGGAGAAGGGCCACAACGATGTGGAAAATTCTGTGTGGATTTTTCTAAAAATCAGGAGGAACTTGCATTTATGGATTCTTTAGATATGCTGAGAGGAAAATTCTCGAGTCCAGAGTAGAGATAAGGTAGCAAGGTAATAAACTTTCTATGAAAGCATATTAGATTTCAGGGAGAAACTCCATAGAAGTTCTAGTATTTTTCTACCTTGAATAAGAAACCGCAGAGAGAGAGGTACAGTCATAGCAGAAGAAGGGATGGGTTTCTAGGAAGAGATCCTTTTAAGGAAGTATGAACAAAGAGAGTACAGCAGTTCAAATGGCCCCAACAGACAGAGATGACAGCATTATAGTATATACCATAAGTTTTGGTACTCATTTACACAGTCTGAGCTTTTCCCTGAAGGCTCTGTTACATGAAGATCTACATACAACTTCGTGTCTTATTAGCATCACAAATCTCTACTCAGCAGTGTGGTTTGTAATAAAATAATGAGCCACAGTACACCCACAGATACTATGGAATGCCTCTGAGTCAGTGGCCAGATTTACTAAAACTTTGGAGAGGGTTTATATCATACTTGGCCAACTGTATTTTGTTGGTTGTTTGCTTTGAATCTGCTAATTGTAAGGCTTCACAAAGGCCTTCCAGACCCCCCTCTCTGCCCTATTCTCTGACTTCAGTATGATAGAATATCTTCTTAAGGAGAAGGCAATGCAAACTGAGGTTTTGCTCAGCCCGTATAGCAGGGGATACAACATGGTGTGGTCTGAGAATTTCACCACCCTGAGAATGCTCTCACATGCAGGATCTGGATCTTGACATGTGCTGCAGGACAGAATTTCCATTCAAGAGAGTTTTCATCGGATTTGTTTTATTGACATAACTTCTTACGTATTTGCATACTTAGGCAAAATATACCTAGAAGAGATGAGTGTAACCATCCTGGAATGAAAAGAAGATATTGTTAAGGGAGGCTTGTGCCTTTCCACTTGGCTATCAGTCTATTAAATGGTGGATTCTATATCTAATGCTAGAAAAGAAAACAAAAGACTGAAATCGTGGGCACAGCCAAAGAAATGTGCCCCATGGAAAGATGGACTACTTGTCAGATGGCCTTGCAGGACAGACCGTAGTTGGACAGATGGTAGGGGTGGGCCACACCTTGTGTGGAACTGCTTCGGATGTGTATACCTCCTACCTTCTACTTCTCAAACATCATGTCAGGACTGAGGAGTAGGGGTGGGGCACTGGACCTCACAACATTCTTCCTCCTGATGTGGCCACAGTATCTAAATCTCCTTTTTCTTATCCTCACTCTTATTTGTTTTCAACTTTTTTTAAATTTTTTAATTTTTTTCTTTATTACCCATAATTAGATACACTTAATGAGCAAATAATGTGTTGATATCGCCAATTCCCTGATTTCCCTCCTCCCTGTCCCCAATCAGCTGGGTATCCTCTTCCGTGGGCAAACTGGATCAGTCCATGGAGTAAGAGGTTATGGATAGCCTAGGAGTCAACATAGTTCCACCCCCCTTTTATGTTGTTACTGAGGAGGGAAATGTCTCTGGACATTCTCCTCCACTATGGCTCATACAGTCTTTCCACTCCCTCTTGCACTCAGTTTCCTGAGTCATGGTGGATGAGTATTAAGGCTGCTTTATTGTTGAGGTCTTAGGGGGTCTCTATTCTTCTGATTTAGGTTGTGTTGAAGATCTTTGGTGTCTGTCTCGCTGGCTTATCCTGGGTTGACTGATTGGCTGTGGTTATAGGTCTCTTGCTTATCCCACCACTCCACAGGGTTCCATGTGGATCCTTCACGGTAGGTCTGGGGTGGCTGATCTCTTGGCAGGATGTCAGCTATCAGCCTGTAGCTTTTTGGTAGGGTTGGAAAGGCCACAACTCTCTTGCTGCCTTCTGAAAAATATAGACAGAATCTCCATCAAAGAGTGAGATCAGTATAGGTTAACTGAGATACACATTTCTGAATTGGCTAGATTTTATTGTCGGTAGCCTCTTTGTAAATCACTTGTAAAGTGAATCTCTCTTTGGGGGCCCAAGATTTTAGTTCCCAGTGCATTTCATCCTGAGTCCCCAGTTCCAGTTAAGGGCTCCCCATCCCTGAGTAGCCTTATTAAAAGCTGTTGATTGCCTCCCCAGGCTTTTAATCCTCCATTGAACAAGTGCTCTTTCTTGGTTCACTGTTCTCTCCCAGTAGGAAGTGTGTTCAGACTACTCCTGGTGGTAGACTGTGTTTCATGTCAGTGGTCTCTGTTTCCTCCAACAGTTGTTGATCAGTTTCCATTGGCAGCTTATGCATTGCCTTCCAGCACTACACTAACTACCATCTGGGAGCTGGTTACCATTCTGGACCTCATAGGGTCTCTATGTGCTGAAAGATGACTTTCTGTGGTTTCTTCAGCAACAGGATCCTACCTCAGGCCTGGGGTGAGTATTCAAGAGCTTTGAAAGAATCATGTCTTGTTTTTGGGACCTCATGGGTCACTTTGGTCAACAGCTCAGTGAGGGAAGGAGCCAGTGATTGGGACCAGGAGTTGCCAGACTGATGAATTTTTCACAGGCTTAGACCCTTCCCCTCTGTTCAAGTCTCCTCTTGTCAGGGGATGCCCACTACTTGCTCAATAGTTTAAATTATATACATGAGGATTTTATGATTTTGAACCAATTTTGGTTTAGCTTCTTGTTTAAGTCACCCCCACCCAATCCTTACCCCTCTTTCACAAACTCTCACTTCTCATTTCTCCAGCCCTTATAATTTATTTATTTTTAATTGACTTTTTGGTAACAGATATTTAAGCATGGCTGGGGTGGCAGTTGTGAGGAGACATTCATGGCTCAGGCTCTGATAATAATGACTCCAACTCCATTAACATTGGTGTGAATGGAAGACAGACCAATCAGACGGTGATCAAGTGTGAGTGTGCATGTGTATGGGTGCATGTGTGCTGCGTCCTTCACTGCCTTGAATTAAAGTATCTGAGTATCTGCTGCCTGAAAGGCAAGAGTGATTCTGGCCATCTCTCCTCTGGGTGTTATTTTAAAGGACAGAGGATCAGAGGTCCATGCAGACCATGCAGGGGTCTGACCTTTTCTGTTCATCCCCTCTCACCTCTCACAGTACTATACATGTTTCACTAACTGAAAGTTCACAAAAAGTACCTGTTCTTACAATCCTGGGAAAAAGAGTTGAGAGCCAGACTAGATTTTCAAGTCACAATGCTAAAATCATTGTAACTAAATCCTTAAAATTTTAGCCTCATTCCCAGTTTGCTTTTTTTTTTTTTTTGTATGAGGTTTTCAGGAAGGCAAGAAATGGAGTAAATTTCAGCTTTTCTCAGGAATCTCCTTGGTTCTGTCTGTTCTGGTGAGTTTAGTCATTGCTTACATTGCTTTCTTTAAAATGCTGTCTTTGCTTTTATTTTAAGCATGTTAGGAGGACATTACACAAGCAGATGTAACCAGTTTACTACTAAATAGTTTTAAAATATTCATGATAAAATTCAAAAGCAAACTATATTCAAAGAAAGTTATACACTTATTATTCCCTTTGAACTGGTACATTTCACTTAAAGATAAATGTTTGTGGATATATACTCATATGCCTTACGTCTGACTTGGACATAAAATTCAACAGTTTATTGTTTAAAATGCTTGTGTGAAGTACATTGTGCATGTGCCTCACCCCACGCCAAGCTAGGTAGACTAGAATGCTCACATACAGATGGTGGAGAATACCAGAAAGATCCCAAGACCCATCAAAAGGACAAAAATAGAAAGCTGAGTGCCTAGCACCAGATGAGTCACCTTTATCACATCCTCAAGGGTCCAGGAAACATTGCAGAGGAAGTTGCAGATATATATGAGAGCTTCATAGCTAGCCTGAGAACTGTCTCCATGGAGTTAGCCCATGACACTGAAGAGACAAAACACTCATGACAAAGAAAAAAATTAGAGGCTGCCAAGATCTCAACACTAGAGGAGACTTCTAATGCACCCACCTAATCTCAGAGATAATTAGGTAAGAGGGGTTAGAGAGAATGTAATAGCCACAGAGTGGGAAGGATATGAAGCATTGTCCTCCCTAGGAGGATTGACTGGTGCATTCATGACTCCTCAGGGTTTCCTGATGCATCCACTGAGGAGGCTCCACAGCGGGTTTCAGAAAGAGGAGAGAAGAGTAAAAAAGGATAATCTCACAGGAATGAAACCATTTTTCAGTATGCTTATATATTAAACTTCCCAACATTTTCTATGGACAAGAGAATTGGGGTTGAACAGATCCAAAGTAGGGTATAGTTGTGTGCAAAAACAGTTTGAAAGTACTTGTGTATTTCTCTGTCCTTCTCAACTGTGTCTCAGGTTTCAGAGAAATTGTCTTCTGAATTAAATTGCATCATAGATACTTTTTGTGTGTTTTCAAAATTAAATCAGTTGCAGTAAAACAACATTATAGCATGAATTGCAAGTAAAAACAGAAAGGTGAAATACATTATAAACGATTTAATCATTATGTTATTTCTAGAACCTCAAATGTGCTTGTTTTGCAGTTTTAAATGGAAGACACATATAGATTTATTTAAGAAAGTTAAAACGTGATTATCATCCAGTTAACTTAGTCTTTAGAATGCAAGTCTTTCGACTTCCCAGCAAGTGTGCACATCATATTGAAAATATTTTTTGAAAATCATTATTTCAAAATATCATTTCAGTCCCTTATGTAAATTTGTTAATATGAGTCTTTGGCTGAAATAGCTGCATGTATGAAATTATACTAAAATATTGTTAAAAATCTTTTGACAAAATATTTAAATAAAAATAATGTCATTTGAAGGTTACAACCTTTTCCAGGAACTGTAAAGGACAATGATATAAATTAAAACGAGCTAATTTACTTCAAAATTTATAAAATGTCTATTTACTGTTTGGTATTTTTTACTTCCTCACTTTAGACTTTATGAATATAAAATAACATAAACATTTTTTTTAATTTGAACACCTGTCAATATTACTTTTTTGTGGCAGGCTTTATCCAATCTTAGGCTCACTTGGAACTCTGTTGCACAGATGGGCCTCAAGCCTAAAAGATATCCTTTTACCACAGCCTTCCCAGGTCTGGGATTGAAGATCAGCATCACTATGCCTGGCCTATACTTTTCATTAAAGATGAATTAGTAAAAGAAATACACTGCAGTTCTTAATATAGTTTTGTGAAACAAATCCAAAGAAATAATCCACAGCCAAATGAATCAAGAAGTTTTAAATGAAGTAGGTACAGTGTGGAAATCTATCAGAACTTGCCTGATAGGTTGTGAAACATTAAAAGTCATAATACTACCATGATTGGTTTACATTTTGAGGTTGAACATGCAAATATTAACTTTATATTTTAAATTGTGTCCTTAAAAGGTTCTCTGCTGATCCCCATTTACCTGACTTCTTACCCTTTCATCATGATGATGGATTCCCTTATAGAGATACTTTTACTATATAATGATATTTTTATATCATTGTACTATGCAGTTGTCTTGTGATGGTGAAGAGATATAGGGCACAGCATTTGTCTTCAAGAATAAATAACTTATATATTATATATTATCATACATATTAAATATATTATTATTTGTAACTTATTTATCCTCATAGTATTTGGTTGATAACCCTTGTTAACCCCAGAAACTCTTCTGTGGGGTTTATTGAGATGGCCACACTCTAATATTTCCTTCCTCTACTTTTGTTGTCCTGTATAGTTTGTTCTCATTCAAACCCTAATAATCCCATTAATCATTTGCTTTCGTGTGAAAATCAGTAATTTCAACAAGTAATTGACTATCTAAAGAGCAAGTCTTTCATATGATAGCAGCTCTTTATGAATGTGTTTTTCAGAGGGAATTCATGTCCCTTTGTTCTCTCAAAGGCTTTTACCTCTAAGGTAAATCAGCAGTGTTGTCACACTTCATCGGGATGACTGTTCCTGAGAGACACCTGGGAGCCTTTTGGTCAGCTTCTCTGATGCCTAGTCAACCAAAGATACAACTCTAAGGATCAGACTTGTGAGCAAAATTATTCTAATACATAGGCTTCACAATACCATTTTTCATTCTTATTTGTATGGATGTATATGTGTGTGTCTTCATGTGTGTGGATGCATGCACATGTATGTGTATGTGTGTATGAAGGCCATAGGTGTCATGCCTCAGGCACTTTCTACCTGTTTTGAGACAGTCTCACAATGAACCAGAACTAGCTAAACAGGCTGGACTATCAGGCAAGAAACTCCAGGGGTTTCCTTGTCTGCCACCCATTGCAGAGATTATCAACACATGCTACTAAGAATGGCTTCTTTTCTTGAATGTACTTACAGGGAATAACTTCAAATCTTCATGCTTGCAATGCAAGCACTTTGTTAACTAAGCTACCTACCCAGCCCCGAGATATCTTCTTTTAGAACATCATTGAGCAACCTTTGATGATGCCATGTGATTTCACCTGCTATGTTACCTTCTAATTTTTGTAATTTTCTAATTCTCTTTTCGATGTTCATGTGTACGTACCTGTGTGTGCATATATGCATGTTTATATGTGAGTGAATGTGTGTATAGGGTTGTGTGATGGTTAGGTTTTGTTGTCAACTTGGATCTTTTTAATTATCTTGGGTGGGTCTCTGAGGATGTTTACAAGAATGCAGCCTCTCAGCAAGAGGCGGAATGTAAAGAAGCTCAAAGACTCTAGAAGTAAATATTCTTTCCTGTGTGGGCAGTGCAGGAAAGAAATTCCAGAGACTTAGGAAGCCATTAAGTCTGGGATAGGGTTACAAGACCCCACCCTAAGCTGATATAAAGGAGAAGAAATGTTCTTTGGCTCTCCTGCTTGTTCCCTGTTCTGTGTGTATAGTGTAGGTGATGGGTTTTTCTCTCTGCTTGGACCTGTGAAATAGAGCCAGTCACTTTTGCTATTATGGAACTTCCCCTCAATCAGTAGTTTCAATAAATATTTTCCTCCCCCAAATTGTGCATGGTTTGAAGATTCATCCCAGTGGCATGTGGCTAAGACAGATTGCATGCATTAATTTGTGTGCACGTATATTTGGAGGTCCCAGAAAACCTTGATGATTATTCTTTAAGAATACCATCCACATTATATTATTTATTTATTCATTTACTCATTTGATTCTGGGTTTCCAATTGACCTGGGACTCACTAATTAGGCTAGAGTGGCTGAAAAGCAAGCCCTTGTCATTCTGCAAACCCCTAGGTTCACACATTTTTCCATGAGC
>PVHP010055867.1:0-10034 GCA_004024765.1 Zapus hudsonius
TATATATATATATACTGTATGTCTCATCTTAACTTGAATTTTTTAGGCTTTGTTAAGACATTTGCCCATTTGTTTTGATTTTTCAAAATCAATGAATTATAAATTTTTAAGCCATGTCCCGAAGATTTTGTGAATTTTGTGTTATCTCTTTTGATGTCTTCATTTTTAAAAATATTTTATTTATTCATTTTCAAGCAGAGAGAGAGAGAGAGAGAGAGAGAGAGAGAGAGAGAGAGAGAGAGCGAGAGAGAGAGAGAGAGAGAGAGAGAGAGCACCAGGGCCACCAACTGTGGATCTGGTTTATATGGGTCCTGGGGAATTGAACCCAGAGCCTTAGGCACTGGAGGCAAGTGCCTTAACCGCTGAGCAATCTTTCCAGCCCTGATGTCTTTCTTTTTATCTGTGATTTTATTAATGTGGGTCTTCTCTTTGGTTCTTTTGTCAGTTTGACAAAGAGAATGCTGATCTTGTTTATCTTTCATATAGTTAACTCTTTAGTCCATTAATTCTTTGTAGTATTTTCTCAATTTGTGTATATTCTGTAGTTTCTTTTGATGTTTATTTCTAGACTGATTCCATTGTAGTCAGAAAAAAATAAATTATTTTAATGTTTCTATATATGTTAACACTTGCTATGTTTTTTTTCATGTGATCTATTTCATAGGAAGGTCCCTGGGTAACTGAGAAGAATGTGTGATCTGCAGTGTTTAGATAAAATTTTTTAATGTTTCTTGAGTTGACTTGATCTATTATTATTTAGCTTAGAAGCTTTCCTGTTTACTTTTGTTAAAACAACCTACCTAGTGGTAATAATGGAGTACTGAAGATATCCATTATTAATATTATACTGTTGGAGTTGATACATTTCTTTGCTCTAGTCACACTTGTCTTATGAAATTGGATGCATCTGTGTTTGGTGCATATATTTTTAAAATTGTAATGTCCTCTTAGTGTTTTTTTTTCCTCAATCAGTATGATGTATCACTTTACTTTCTTCATCTCTTCTGAATAATTTTGGTTTAACATCTATTTTGTTACACATTTGTGGTAGCTTGAATAATTTCCCCCAATAGATTCAAAAGTTTATTATAATTGTAAATTTTCTCCAGCCAGTTCTGGAGGTGTGTCACCTTGGCCAGATCCTAGGGTTCAGCCCTAAGGTGTTTCTGGGTGGTTCTGGAATTCTAGCTATACATATGCAAAAAGCAGTCTGAGCTCAAGCCTGGAGTGCCTTTTTTTAAGAGTTCGGAGTGTGCTTGCTTGAGGTACTGGTGGTGGGTTTCTGTCTCTGTCTCTACTTGGATCTGTGAAAGGGGCCAGCCTTTTTCCTAAACTTCCCCTGTGTCTGTTACTTCAATAAATACCTTCCTCCCCAAAATTGTGCCTGATTTTGGAGATTCATCCCAATGGCGTGTGACTGACTATGACAGATTTGGTACCAGATTCTGGGGTGATTTGCTGAGATGAATCTGACCATGTGGATTTTGATCTTCTGTAACTTGTGTGCTGGAGGAATGGACATGGACTTGGTACTTGCAACTAAAGATGCCTTCCAGAGCAGTAAGCCAAGTTTTATGGACTATTCTGATGAGAATTTGGAAAGGCTCAGTGCAGAGAGAATTGCATTTGGAGGATTGGCTTGTGAACTTTCTAAGGGGAAGAGAGACTACAGAAAACTTTAATAGAAGTGTGTGCCTGGCCAAGGGGTGGATGCGTCCTACTGCCCATGCCCAGAGAGTTTGACCAAGGCTGAATTTAAGAAATGGACTATGTGCTTGGCTATGTATATGGGACTGAGAACTTAAGATTTGAAGTTGGAGAAACCTCAAAGCAAGTTTAACTTACTGGCCTAGATACTGGCTTTTGATTATGGTCCAACTCCTATGGTTTAACTCCTTTAAGTTAAAACAATGGAGAGATGCCTGAGGAGTTTCCACCCAGGAAGGTCAGAAAGATGGACTGTGCAAACTCTTTGCAAAGGAAATTGCTGAAAGAAAGAAATCTGCTCTTCAAGGTCACATTTATTTTGTTCCTGAATTGACAACATGGCTGTGTCCTGCATACCTGGTATTTCTTTTGGAAGCATGAGAAATGCATGCTTTCAATGGGTCATGAAGTGCACACGGTTCCAGGAGCTGCTGCTGAAATGTGGTATTTGGAACAGGGCGTGGAGTCCCTGATTGGCAAGTAAAGCTATTGGAAAGTGAACCATGGTTTGCAATGGAAACCCGAAGATGTTTTGGACATACCAGGACTGTGTAAGGGCTACCATGGAGTGCTATTGGCTCAGGATGGACGTTTTCCCAGCTACTCAGCTAAGCTGGAGGGACAAAATTGAAAAATCCGGATACTGTATGTCACTGTGCTGTGGGACTTGGACTGCAGATGTGGATGTTTGCTGATATTTGTTGAGTTTGCCTTGGCCCTGTCTTTCCTTGTTATGCCTCATAGCAGTTGCAAATGTTTATTCTATGCCATTATATATTAAAAAAATTGTAACTTGTTTTGATTTTACAAAATTTAAAGTTGATGAAGACTGTGTAACCTTTAAAGTTGGACTAAACACAATATAGATAGTTATAATTCTTTTGGGAGTCAGGGGTAGATTGTGGTAGTTTAAATAATGTCACCCAATAGATTCAAAAGTTTATCATAATTGTAAATTGTCTCCAGCCAGTTCTGGCTGGAGGAAGTGTGTCACCTTGGCTAGATCCTAGGGTTCAGCCCTAAGGTGTTTCTGGGGTGGGTCTGGAATTCTAGCTATACATATGCAAAAAGCAGTCTGAGCTCAAGCCTGGAGTTCCTCTTGTTAGTTAGTTAGGAGTGTGCTTGCTTGAGGTGCTGGTGGTGGGCTTCTGTCTCTGTGTCTGCTTGGATCTGTGAAAGGGGACTAGACTTTTTCCTTAACTTTCCCTGCGTCTGTTACTTCAATAAATACCTTCCTCCCCGAAATTGTGCCTGGTTTTGGGATTCATCCCAGCGGCGTGTGGCTGACTACAACAACATTGGGATAGTAAATCGTTCCTGTTTCTTTATTTGGAATATCTTTTTTGACCATCTTTTCATCTTATTGTTCATTCTCTCTGATGGGGAATATGTTTCTTGGAGGCAATAAATAAATAGATGGATATTGTTGTTAAGCAAGTTTACTAGTATGTATATTTGGTGTGGAAATGTAAACATTAGTGTTCAGTGTTAATGTTGAAACTTGTGTATTTGCTTCCATTAATTTGTTGTTTGTGTGGTAGTTTTGCTGTTCCTCCTGTCCTCAGCTACTTTCTAGTGTGCTTTGTCATTCTACGTAGCGACAGTACTTGTGTTTATCCTTTTCTTCAGTTTGAAGGATTACTTCATATTTCTTCCACTGAGCTGGCTGAGCAGTCATGAATTCCTTAAGCTTGTATTTATTGTGTAAAATTTCCATTTCTTCTTCAATTAATATAGTTTTCATCTGGGTAGAGTAGAGGAGACTGTATTGTGCTTAAAATACATCATTCTAGTAGTCGTGCTGGCTTTAAAACTTCTTTCAAGAAATTTTTTTTTTATTCTGATAGGCTTTACTTCATATGTGAATTATTCTTTCTCTCTTTTAGCTTTTAATATAATTTTTTAAAAAAAATATTTATTAGAGAAAGAGAGAGAGAGAGAGACTGAATATGGGTACAACAGGGCCTCCTGATACTTCACATGAATTCCAGATGCATTCACTACTTTGTGCATCTGGCTTTATGTGGGTACTGGGGAATTGAACCCAGACTTTCACATTTTGCAAGCAAGTACACTGAGCCATTTCTCGTCATATATATATATATATATATATATATATATATATATATATATATATATATATATATATATATATATTTCTGTGCTGTTAGTATTTTAACTATAATATTCATATTAAGATCAGAAATTAGTTTCTTTTTTTATCTTGTCTGTTTGATGTCCTAAATCCCTCCTGCACATGGAAGGCATCAAGATTCATCGATTGACACAAATATTTATTATGATATATTGAGAATATTTTCAATTCCTTTAACATGAAATTGTTCTCTTCTAGGCTCATGATTTAAAGATCTGTGTGCAGGCATGCAGGTGGCTCACGTGGAGGTCAGAGGACAATACTCAGCTGTCGGTTCCTGTCTTACACCTTATTTGAGGCAAGACCACTTACTGTTCACTTCTCCCTGCCCTGTCTAGCTGTTCCATTGGCTTCTGAGAAATTCTCCTCTCATCTCTAAAACCAGGAACTCACATTTGCATGGAAAATGCTTTGTGCTTTGGCATTCTCCTGAACCACAAACCAACACATTTTATAATTAACTTTAACATCATAACATTGGAGAGAAAAAAAAAGAGTGATGACAAAAGAAAAGAAATCCTCTAGCTATGTAAATGATACAGAAATGTGTACTGTAGTGTAATTCTGAGAATTTGGAATTTAGAGTAAGCAATATCCCAAGTTATATACTTCTCCTAGTTGACTGTTCTGTAGTCTTCTGATCTTATAATAATGTATTGGAAAATAAGGTAGAGTCCTAAAAGAGACATACACACATGTTTGAGTTTAATGTCATTTATTTTTGCAGAAGTCATTGCAGAATATATTGGCAATAATACAAGTGATTTGTCAAGACAGCTGGTACATAGAATTAATGAAGAAATTAACTGGAAGACAGGATATGTCAATAAAATTCATGATGGAAAGGATTAGTATTTCACAGAAGTTTGTCACTCTGCAGCTCTGAGAGGTCACAGTTTGCATTAAGGAGGTCTGGGAAGTGGTGAATAGAAAGTATCTTAAAAGTGTCTTGGCCACAGGAAGGATTAGGTTTATCACAACTGAAAGAGACTCAGAATGACAAGATTGGAGGGAAAGAAACCCAGAAGAAATCCGTTTTGCCAAAGAGATATATAGCTATAGAGAAAGACTTTTGTTTGCACAGATTCTTAGTACACTGGATGAGAACACACCAATTTCCTTTTTGATAAGATTGAGATCCATCAATATACTTCTGATCACACAGTCTGCCAATGATATCTTCACTTTCATTTTTGTGAAAAGTAATTTTGGTATCCTAAATTTTCTTCACTGCTGTTATTTACTCTTTTCCCCCATCTCTGCCAAGATGCAGTGTCATTCCTGCCCTGTCACCTGAGACCTTTCAAATAGGACTCATTTTCCTTCTTAGAGCCTCCTCCCAATTTCTTATTAGATATTTCTCTTTTTGAGAATAGCATTAGCAAAATAGTCCCTTCACAAATGAAGAAATTCAAACATCTGAAATCAAATGAGCAGTACCCAGTCATATTATTAATAATCTGTAAAAATCAAATACACTTGTAATGATAGCTTCAGTAATGTCTCAAATGGCATAAATTCAGAAAAATGATATAACGAACTGAGGAATGTCTGACTCAGTGAGGAGTACTGAGAACATTTCCATGAGCTGGTGAGTAATATATTTGCTATGTATTTTAGTATCAACAAATAAGATCATGCTTTGTAACAAGTGCAGTGTTCATCCAAGATTACACTTTCATGTTTATACTCAACATAACTTGTGCAAATATGTAGCAAAGACATTGAAGAATGGTTATTCTAATATCTGTTATACCTTCAAAAGACCAACAGTGATAGAATGATTAATACATTATGGTATGACTATCCAAAGAGAATACTGTCCATCCGTCGAAGTAATAAAATGCAGTTACATGTCATAGAGTATAGGCAGATCTAATTTAACAATAATTTAATATTATTAATTAAAGGCAGTCAGGCACAAAAGATCATGTACTGTATGTTTTTGTATACATGTAAAGTTATTAGTACAGATGATCTAAAAGCTAATAGCAACTTAATGAGCTAAATATATTATTGGATATTGTTGCATTGTCTAGTTTACTCTTATAAATTCTTACACCTCAAATAAAAGGTAAAAGATGATATTTTTTCTTTCTTGATATTAGTCTCATGTAGCTCACATTGATCATGGGACTCACAATACTCCTGCCTCAACTGACCTAGGTCTTTGATTATAATTGTGTATTAACGATCCTGGCACAAGATTTTTTAAAGTATCTTTTCTTATAGTTTATGATTTATTAATCCAGAACATTGTTCACCATGTTATAATTATTTGTTTGGTTAGCTTATTTTTCTATATTCATTTCCCTCATTCCCAGGTTTCTAGCATATAGACAATGAAACAAATCTATGTATGTAACAATGAAATTTTTTTAGATGTAAACATTACTTTAAAATCTATTTATGTATTTATTTGTGGAAAAAGGAGTGAGAGAGAGAGACACAGGGAAAGTGAATGGGGACACATTGGGACTTCCTGCCACAGCAAATGAGCTCCAGAAGCATGCACTACTAAGTGTTCCCGGCAACATCGGGTGCCTGGGAACTGAAGCCAAATTCTTAGGCTTTGCAGACAAGTGCCTTCACCACTGAGCTATCTGTCTAGCCCAACATTGGTTTTTGAATGAATAAGTTATTTAGTCTTTTATAGTTGCTGCTTTTAATGAAGATGAAGATAGAACAGAGGAGTGCCCCCAGGAGCAAAGATGAGGATGGGGAATATTGAAATGGAAGCAATACCACCAGCCAGACAGAACTCCTCTCAGTAAGCAGAAGAATGAGTTTTCCAATAACCAGAAGCTGCGGGAAGAAAATATAAAATCTCATCCTGAAAATGTCCATGACTGAGACAATTCAATGTGTTTTGAACCTGGGTGTGTGATGGGTGTAAACTTAAAAAGAACAGTTTCTTTTTAAAACAATGACATAAGACTTATCTTTGGAGCCCCCTTTTTATTATTTTTTCTTTAATTTTTTAAAAGATTGAGCGATACACCAATAAACAATAGTTTTCAATTAGAGGAAATTTATGTTTTAAATTCAGAAAAATAACATAATGAAATTTAAAGAAAAGTGGATGGACTTTGAGCAAATCATTCTTAGAGACCTCATATAAGACCAGAGTCAAGCACCACATATTCTCTGTCATATGTGGTTCCTAACCAGGGTAAGCCTGAACATTAAGAAAATCTGTCAGTGAACTGAGAGACTGTAAAAGGGGATGGAAGGAATTGGAGAGGGGTAAAAATGGAAGGGAGGGGGACTCATAGAGTAAACTAAATGAATAATAAATCAACACCATAAAATCCTTCCTTTCATACAGTAGGCTCCCAAGGAAGATGTGGGCACCACCTGGTAAGAGGGGCCATGAAGAGAATGGGAGGAAGCCTAACCTCAAGAATAATTTCTCAGGCCTGCATCTCCCTGTCCCAGTTATTCGTTCCTTCCCACACTGACCTGTTGATCAAAGAGACCCATGAGGTCCCCAAAACAAGACAGACTTCTGTCATACCTCTTGAATACCTGCACAAGGCCTAAGGTAAGACCTTATTGCTGAAGATACCACAAAGTGTCATCACAAAACACGGAGAGATCCTGCTAGATTCAGAATGGTAAACAGCTCCCAGATGGTAGCATGAGTAGCACTGGATGGTGTTGCATGAGCTGCCAGGGGAAACTGGTCAATGATATTCGCAGAAAGCAGAGACCACTGATATACAATATAGACAGTTGTCACGAGAATGCTGAACACACTACTATATGGAAGAGACCAGCAAGTCAAGAAGTGATCATCTGTGCAATAGTGGTGCTAAACCTAGGGGGGTAATCAATGGCTTAAAGATTGCCTAAGACATCTGTTCAGTGATAAGGAACCCTTAACTGGAACTTGGATCCATGGCAAAATCCTAAGGGGACCAAGAACCCAGGCTCCAAAGGGAAATTCCCACTGCTAGAGAGCTACAGAGAGGCTACACACATTAGAATCTTGCAAAAATAGCAATGTTGTATCACTTAACCTATACTGATCTCTTTCTCTGAGGGAGGTTCCGTTTGTATTTTTCAGAAGGTAGTGAGTGAGGAGGGGACAACTCAATTCCACCAAGACATGGGATGATGGATGACATCCTGGCAGGAGATGAACCACCCCTGGCCTATCACACAGGGCCCAAAAGAAACCTATGAGAAAGTGAGGAGATAATCAAAGAACCTATCACCACAGCAAGTCAGATAACCCATGAAAGGACAATGGAGTCAGACACCAATGATACCCAACACAACCTGAAGCAGAAGTCCAGGTATTATCAGGCTTGCACGACTTAAGGATGCAAACACCTCCATCATAATCAACCACTTGTAAAACCAAGGACTAGAACTGTAAGGCTCTAATTACTGATGTGAGAAATGGTGCTTTAGTAATATCTCTGTTCCTTGTAGGAGACATGACTTGCTAAATATCAAAGAAGTTTATTAATTGGTAACTAACCCAATTTCGGCCCTATACCTTATATGATTACTATGCAGAAGGAGGCTTTCTGTTAAAGAACAAGGGTAAGCCTTTGTCCTCTTCTGTAAGAGTCGATTCAAATGGACCTGCCACTTACATATGAAGGGAAAATACTCCTCCAGAAGTTACTTATTTTAGGGAAGTTAGCAATACTGGGAACTGGCACCATGGTCTCTGATCATCGTCCATTCTCTTCAGAATGCCAAGGCCTCTTGCCATTCACTGCAAAGAAGCTACTCTGTCCTGGCTTTTCATGGGTACTGGAAGAATCCAACCTGGGTGTCATGGTTTGATCCAGGTGTCCCCCACAAACAATTGAATGTGATCTGATAGATCGATCCTCAGCTGATGGCAGTTTGGGTTTTACAACCTCAATGAAGCTGTGTTGTCAGGGTGGGCTTATGGGGTTATAAACCAGCTTCCCCTTGCCAGAGTTTGGCACACCTTCCTGCCGCTGTTTGCAGTGCTGTGGCACAGGTAATGTCCAGCCTTCTGCTCATGCCATCGTTTTCCCTGCCAGGATGGAGTCTCCCCTTGAGTCTGTAAGCCAAATAAACCCATTCCTCCACAAGTCACTTTTTTGGGGGGTTCTTTCTGCGAAGCAACTAGAAAGCTGACCTCAACAGTTTTGGTACCAGGATGTGGGGTCATCTGTTGCTGCTAGAACCCTGATCTTGTGGCTTTGGTCTTCTGGAAGTGATCAATAGGAGGATTGTGGAAGGATTTGAAATCTCAGCCTGAGAGATGCCTCACAGTACTTTGAGTACAGCTTGATGAGACATTCTGGTCAGAATTAAAAGACCTGGATGAAGTAAGAACTATGGACTGTGAGGTTTGGCTTACGTGGGTGAGAAAGAACTTGGTCAGGACTGTGCCAGAAGCAGTTTGCGTGTGAGGCTTGCTGCATTCTGCCTGCCTGTGTCCTGGAAACCTGTGCAGGGTTGTTTTACGTAAAGATAGACTGGTGTGAGCAGATGGAGATGGCACAGAAAGAAAGATCTTTGGGTCAAAACTGCTGCCCGTTCACCTGCAATTGTTTGAGAGATGAAAACCATTGAGATTGGGCCAGTTGGTCTGCATTGGAACAACAGGAAGAATGCAGACTCTTTGAAGTAAGGGGCCTGAATGCTTTGTTCCTCCCTGGATTAGCAAATTGGTAGCCCACCTGGTTCTGTGGAGTATGGCAAATGTAAGAAGAGAGGGTCGTTGGATTTGCAACACAGTTTTGTTTTTGAAAAATGGCCATTGGCTTGTGAAGCAGGTGTGCTAGGTTGCCTGCATGGAGCCTGATGGAGCCACGAGGATGAACTGTGGGTTGCAATGGAGACCCAGTGAATTCCAGGACTATGGATGGGTGCCAAGGCGAGCTGCCAGCACGGGAAGAAATTTTCCCGGACTGTGAGTAGCCGAGCTGGAGGGGTGGATTTGAATCTCTGAGAGACTTATTGGTTAGAATCACTGAACTTGGAGTTAGAGATTGATGGTGCCCTGTTTGTTTTAAATCTTGTATTGGTCAATCTGTTTTTGCTGTGCCTCGTGTTTTGCATTGTGAATGTTCTGTGCCATTATGGGTTTATTTTTGGTATTATGGCTCAGTTGAAAGCTGCGGGGACTTAAGAGTTGAGTTGAACATATTGTGTTATATCTTGAATGATTATTAGT
>PVHP010055869.1:0-10003 GCA_004024765.1 Zapus hudsonius
AATTTATTGTCCATAATGAGTTACAACATTTAGTGGGCAAACAATGAGTTGTTATCCCCAATTCCCCACTGCCCTCCCCTCCCCCCTCCACTGGATAACCTTCTCCATGGGTCCTCTGGATCAGTCCTTGTGACAGGGGACCATGGATAGCCTAGTATTCAGCCAGGTTCTCCTGGCCATGCCTCTGGATAATCTCCCCCACCACGGCTCTCACAATCTTTCTGCCCCTTCTTCCGCATAGATCCCTGAGTCGTGGTGGATGAGTATTAAGGCTGCTTTAAGGTTGTGAGCTTAGGGGTCTTTGTGTCGAAATCGTTGGTTTCTGTCTCACTGGCTAATCCTGTGTAGATTGAATGGCTGTGGCTGTGGGTCCCTCGTTCCTCCCGTCCTTCTCTGTGGGATTCCATTTGGATCCTCCACGATATGACTGTGGTGGCTCCTCTCTTGCCAGAATCTCAGCTATCGGCCTACGGTCACCTGACTGTCTTGAAGAGTCAGAAGATGTGGTTTGGGCACCTTTAGTTGCTGAAAAGCTAAGGAAAAAATTCCAAAAAAGAGAGCTAGAAAAGAACTAGGTTGTGAGGGATGTGTTATAATGCCCAGAATAGATTCTAAATTTAGATTATGAAGAAACAGAAAATTCTGAGCCCATTCCCATCAGAAAGGACAGTGGACAGAGATCAACCCAGATATTGGGTATCACAGATATGGATTTTAAAAGAGCTATTATAATTACATTTATACATGGAAAGAAGCTACTCATCAAATGAATGGTTAGGAAACCTTGTCAGAGATTTAAAAAAAACTTTGTAAAACTAAATGGAAGTTCTAAATTTGAAAATATGTCAGAAGTGGCCAGGGCTTAGTGGTAGAATTTAGCAGGTGCAAGGCTCTGGGTTCAATCTCTAACACACACACACATACACACAAAGGAAGAAAGGGAGAGAGGGAGGGAGGGAACAAGGAAGAAAAAGAAAGAGAAAGAAAAGAAAGATTATTGGCTGGGGAGATTCTCAGTGGTTAAGGCATTTGCCTACAAAGCCTAAGGAGCCAGTTCAATTCCCCAGAACCCGCAATAAACCAGATCCACAAAGTGGCTCATGGATCTGAAGTTCATTTGCAGTGGCTACAGGTCCTGGTATGCCCATTCTCCCTTTCTCTCTCCTTGAAAATAAATAAGTAAATAAATAAACAAATAAATATTTTTGTTAAAAAAGATTATATCTGAAAGTATTCATTGAGAGGCTTATCAGCAGGTGGAGTTGACAAGAGTCTGTGACAAAGAAATCGGTAACTATCAGTAGTAGTTATTGAGAGAAACAGGAAGAAAACATTAAAAAGAAGAAAAAGCCTTGGGAACTTGGGACTAATATCAGACAATCTAACATGTGTGTAACTGGAGCACCAGGAGGAGAGAGGGAGCAGGACCGGAGATGTATGTGAAGACTTACAGTGTTCCTGCCCTATGCCCAGCTTTGAGCTCCAGGGCTTCCAGAACCCATTATCAGCTGCTGGTAAGGAGGGTTAACACACTACAATAAGGTTTTGTTTTTCTATGTTTGAGACAGAGTTTTGCGATGTAGCCCAGGCAAGGTCTCAAACCCATGATCCTCTTGCCTCTGTCTCCCAAGTACTTGGATTATCGGTGGGCCCTGCCACACCTGGCTCAGTACAGTATATTTTGAGAGGGAGAGAAAGGGAAGAGACAGAATGAGAGATCATATAACTTTTGTTACAGTACATTGCTATACTATTTTTTGAGGTCCTTAGACTCAAGCCCAGGGCCTGTACATGCTTTGCAAACACTATCACTGAGCTACCTCTATAGCCCCACAACTCCACTATTTTATTATTAGTTATTGCAGTCAGGAAGAACATTGCCACCCAGCTACCCTCCCAGCTTTGAGTTATTGTTGTTAATCTCTTACTGTACCTAATTTGTAAATGAAACCTTATCATAGATATGTACATGTAATCAAAAAAGAGTAGATTTAGAGCTATCTGTGGGTTTAGGTTTTCACCCTGGGGTCTTAGAACATACCCCCTATAGATAAAGGGGGTGTTGGTTATAGTAAGCCTTCAATTAACAGATGGAGAAAGCTCAGTAAACCTTAAGCAGGAAGAATACAAAGAGAATGACAATAGGCAAATCACAGTCACACTCTGAAATGCACAGATAAAGAGGAAATTTCAAAGCTGCCAGAGCAGTCGGCATACTGTATCCAGAGAAACACTGATCTGAATAGTGCTGATTTCTCATCACGCGCAAGGGATGGCATCTTTGCAGGGCTGGAAGCAAAACCTCCTGTCAAGCGAGCTTCTGCTGAACAGACCCTTCAGGGATGACAGCAAAATAAGATAACTCCCTGTTAAAGGAAAACAAGAGAATATTCCACCAGCAGATCTAGGTAAGTTTTTTAGGATGATAGGAAATGAACCCTGATGGAGAAGGAGTTTTAGATTTGTTTTTTAAATTTTATTTATTTATTTATTTATGAACACAGAGAGAGGCAGACACACACACACACACACACACACACACACACACACACACACACACAGACAATAGAGAAATAGAGACTGGGCATGCCATGGCCTCTTCCCACTGCAAACAAGCTCCAGGCAGATGGGCCACTTTGGCTTTATGTGGGTACTGGAGAATTGATCCTGGGATCTGTAGGCTTTGCAAGCAAGCATCTTAAACTACTGACCATCTTCCCACCCCTCCTCCCCTTTTTTTGAGACAAGGTCTCACCTTACAGTCCAGGCTTGCCTGGACTATGTAGCTCAGGATAGCCCAGAATTTGTGGCAGTTTTCTTCGCTCAGCCTCCTGAGGATTACAGACATGAGTCACCATGCCTGGGGAAAACAGGATGTTCAGAAGGAATGAAGAATCTTGGAAATAATAAATACACAGGTAAATACAAAAATCTAAAACATTTTCTTTGAAGCATATGCTAAGTACTTAAAGCTAAATTATAGCATTGGCATATAGATTATAATAATGTAATTTACTACATGCAGCAATTATACCATAAAGGATACTATTGCAGGTTTTCTAATATTTTTATTTATTTATTTGTGAGCAGAGAGAGAGAGAGAGACAGAGAGAGAGGCAGACAGAGAGAGACAGAGAATGGGCACATCAGGACCTCCAGCCACTAAAAATGAACTTTGGATGCATGTGCCACTCTGCATCTGGCTTTATATGAGTACTAGGGAATTAAAACCAGGTCTTTAAGACAGGCATGGTGGCGCACACCTTTAATCCCAGCTCTCGGGGGCAGAGATAGGAGGATTGCCATGAGTTTGAAGCCAGTATGTGACTACATAGTGAATTCCAGGTCAGCCTGGGCTAGAGGGAGACCGTACCTCAGAAAAAGAAATAAAGAAAGAAAGAAAGAAAGAAAGAAAGAACCAGGCCTTTAGGTTTTGCAAGCAAGTGCCTAAACCACTGAACCAGTTCTTCAATCCTGTTTTTTGTTTTCATGGTAAGGTCTCACTAGATAACCTAAAATTCACTCTGTAGTCCCAGGCTGGCCATAAACTCACAGCAATCTTCCGAGTTCTGGGATTAAAGGCGTGCACCACCATGCTCGGTTTCCTGAATTCGTAGATATATTTGATATATAGTAAACAAATGGTTCTCATGGAGTAGCTTCCCAAAGATGTCACAATGTTGTGGAGGAAGATGTATGTCCAGATAACTACCACACAGTGTGATAAGAGCCATGGCTAAGGTTGCACAAAGAGTTGAGAATTCCAAGGAATCGAAGAACAGCTCTCTTTGGGGGTAGATAGGCAATGCTGCATAATAGAAGTTATGTTTTAAAAAATATATTATTTATTTATTTATTTGTAAGCTGAGAGATAGAAGAGATACAGAGAGAGAATGAGCGTACCAGGGCCTCCAGCGGCTGCAAAGAACTCCAGATGCATGAGTCACATTGTGCATCTGGCTTTATGTGGGTTCTGGGGAGTTGAACTCCAGTTGTTAAGCTTTGCAGGCAAACACCACAACCGCTAAGCCATATCTCCAGCCCAGAAGTTATGTTAGAGTTGAGCTGTGAAGAATGAGAGGAAGATGAGGAAAAGGCATCCTGCACGTGGTCAAAAGTGTGGCATGTGTGTTTAGGGCACCAACAGTCATTGGGTTTCACTTCAGGTAGTGGTAGGAACTATGAATGGGTCAAAAGGGCCTTCTTTGATTCCAGATCAGCCTGGGCTAGAGTGAGACCCTACTTCAAAAACAAAACAAAACAACCAAAAGAAAAATAGTGTGTGAGTGTGTGTGTGCAATGTGCGTGTGCAGGTGCACAGCCCTGTGCATGTGTGGGTGGAGGCCAGAGGAGAATGTTGGGTGTGCATTTCTTTGAGATGGAATCTTCCTCTCTACCTGGAGCTGCCATGTTCACTTAGTGAGCCCCATAATTCTGTGATGTCTACCAACAGCCCACCCCACAGAACTGGGGTTACAGACATCCATGGTCATGGCCAGCTTTTTACATGGATACTAGGGAATTGAGCTTAGGCATATTAGGCCCTCTCATGCCCTCATGCTTACCCACCGAGCCCTCTCCTCAGCCCCGAGCACCCTAATCTCACCCATGACCTCCCAGCCTCCATTACTCCTAAAGACCTCATCTCTGAAAATCACACTATGGTTAAGTTTCAACAAGGGAACTTTAAGTCACGTGCACACCATCACTGCACATAGAAAAGATAGCTGGGGACTAAAGTGTAAGGTAAACTGAGGCAGATACAGCCAGAAGTCCAACATCGAACTGAGGGGTAATTCCAGAAATTATTAGTGAGGATGACTAGAGCCAAGCAGGTCTGGTACCTGTGACTGGGCTGAGGGGATGACACAGAGGTGCTGGGAAGCAGCTTTAACAGGCTCTGTAAGGATGTGAGTACTGGGAGGGATCCAGCAAGCTTCTGAGTGTGGAGGCTGATGACATTAAGATAGAAAAATAATGGATGAAATTATATGTATATATATGAGATCATTGATCTAAGTATGGAAAGGAACAGTCTCAAGTCTCAGGAACTCAGGAAAGGAAGGGAAAACTATGCTCTCCTTTGAGGCGGAAAGCAGGAGGTGAGCCTGGGTGTATTGGAGAAGTGTGGAGATGCAGAGGCTGGTGGCTTTGTCTTCGTCATGCAGGGGGAGCGGGGAGTTGGTGTAAGTAAGGTGGAAAGATGCAAAGGCATGAGCAGAGGACCAAGGTTCTGAATGACATTTCTCTGTGATCTGTGCCCAGAACATGGTGGGTTGTTTCCGTACAAAGAGTGAGTTGACTCCATGGACATAATCATCCCTTGATAACCCTGGAGATTTGGTTCCAGAACCTTCTACTGATACCAAAATCTGTAGATGTAGTGTCTCTATATAGTGGCGTAATATTTCCTTATAACCTTGCACATTCTTTTGAATACCATACATCATCTCTAGGTTATTTATAATACCAAATACCATACAAATGCTATGCAAATATTCAGTTAACTATATTGGGTTTTTGTTTGTTTTTTGTTTCTTAAGGTTGGGTCTTACTCTTAGCTCAGGCTGGTCTCAAACTCACAGCAATCTTTCTACCTCTGCCTCCTGAGTGCTGGGATTATAAGCATGTGCCACCATGCCCAGCTGCTTATTGAATACTAATAATTACTATTATTATTATTTTTGAACTAAGGTCTCGCTCTAGCTAAGGCTGACCTGGAGATTCACTCTGTAGTCTCAGGCTGGCCTCAAATTCACAGTGATTCTCCTACCTTGGCCTCCTGAGTACTTGGATTAAAGGTGTGCAATACCATGCCTGGCCGTTTAGGTAATTAAAATTTTTTTAAAAAATATTTTATTTATTTATTTACTTGAGAGACAGAATGAAAGACAGAGAGAAAGAGACAGACAAGGAGAGAAAATGGGCACACCAAGGCCTCCAGCCACTGCAGATGAACTCCAGACGCATGTGCCACTTTGTGCATCTGGCTTTACATGGGCACTGGGGAATGGAACTCAGGTCCTTTTGCTTTTCAGGCAAATGCCTTAACTGCTAAGCCATCTCTTCAGCTATGTTTAGATAATTTTTAATAAGAAAAAGTGTGTATATGTTCAGTACAAACACATTTTCCCCAACATTTTTGATCCAAAGTTGGTTGACTCTGAGATGTGGAACCAACCCATGGGTACAGAGGGCTGATTGTCTTGTTAAACATGAGGGTGTTAACCTGCAGTCTGGTCTCTCTGAGATAGAAAACTACCTTTGTGGTGCTTTATTAAAGCACACCTTTTATTTCCAAATACAAATGATTATATTCATTATAGAAGTTTTAAAACACAGAGAAAGTGAAAATAAACCCAAATCAGTCATACCCCTCACTTAATGTTTTAACTACACTTTATGTTTTAGTATTTATTAGTTTTGTCCTTTTTCATATACCTCCACACATTCTTTTTATTTATTGTGTGTGTTTGTGTGTGTGTGTGGCGGGTGAGCACCAAGGTTTCTTGCCACTGCAATAAAATTCTTGTCCTGTTTTGTGGGGGTGGCTGGAGAATTGATCTCTGTCCTGCAGGCTTTGCAAGCAAACAAGTGTCTAACTGATGAGCCATCTCCCCAGGCCCCCAAACGGCATTCTTTTAAAAAATAATGAGATCAGGTTATATGTATTTTATTTATTTATTTGGTAGAGACAGAGAGAAAGATACAGACAGACCATGATCGAGTATGGGCTCACCAGGACCTCTAGCTACTGCAAATGAACCCCAGACACATGCACCACTTTGTGCATCTGGCTTTATGGGTACTGGGAAATTGAGCCCAAGCCTTCAGGCTTTGCAAACAAATGCCTTTAACCACTGATCCATCTCTCTAGTCCCTATATGTATTTTAAAAATATTATATCATATTTATTTATTTTTGTATCCATTTGATATTTTCCTAGTAAAAGGTTTTGAAAGGATAACAGGACAGGGCTGGAGCAAGAAGATATAAAAAAGGCTACTTCATGGTAATGGTGAGTCAATGGTGGGTCAGAGGATTGCATATTAGCAGCTTACACAAAGTGTACTCTGTCAAGTCTGAGTGCTCATCAAGTTGGAAACGTAGTGTGCAAACATTTTTACAACACCTTTTAATGTGTATAAATATTATGAAATGTTTACTTTCAAAAAA
The DNA here is from genome assembly GCA_004024765.1 of Zapus hudsonius. Lineage (NCBI taxonomy): Eukaryota > Metazoa > Chordata > Mammalia > Rodentia > Dipodidae > Zapus > Zapus hudsonius. The sequence goes on from PVHP010055869.1 coordinate 7,177, forward strand.
TTAGTGACTCATCAACCAAAATACCTTCAAAACCCATATTTAAAAAAAAAGACAGAAGGTCTGTCATAATTTCGAGAACAGCCTGAGCTACATGTTGAGTTGCAATGGCCAGCCTGGACTACAGAATAAGATCCTGTCTCAATTAAACAAATAGTGGTTATTCACAAAACAAACCAATACACTAAATGGCTGATAATATGCAATAATATAACTCTCAAAGACCAATGTAACTCCCAAAGGCATAAACAAAATAAAAGATTCACTTTTTGTGTGTATACATATGTATGCATATTTATGTGTGTGGGAGGAGCATGCATGTACCATAGCTACATGTGAAGGTTCAAAGACAGCATTGGGTATTTGTTCCTCTCATTCCTTTGGCTGGACTACAGTGTCTCCCTTTATTGTTTCTGCTGCTGTAGGTGTGCCCGTCCCAATTCTCCTGGCTCTGCCTCCCACCGCCATGGGCACACTGGGATCACAGATGTGTATGCCACTTTGTGTCAGGCATTACATGGGTCCTGGGAAATCAAACTCGGCAGGCAGTTTGGCAAGCATTTACCATTAGCCCCCGTGCCATCAGCCTAGTCTGGGAATACACTTTTAAAAATTGTTAAATAACTCAGTGATTAAGCCAGGTGCTTGCTCACAAAGTCTGCCCACCGGATTCAACTTCCAGCACCAGACTAAAGCTAAACATCTGTGATGCCAATGTGCCCATGGGGACGGGAAGCGGAGCCAGGAGAATCTGAAGCTTGTGGGTCAGCTAGCTGGCTTGTTTGTAGTCTGGCAGTTCATTTGGAGTGCAGAGACCCCATCTGAAAGGAGGTAGAGCACAAATAACCTCAAAGCTGTCCTCTGACTTCGCACACATGTCGTGGCACACACGTCCATCTCTGCCTCTCTCCGTCTCACAAAATAAACATTTTTTTTTTAAATTGGAGGTGGGAGCAATGACTGGAAAGGAAAAGAGGGAACTTTCAGGGGTCAGGCTTGGTTTGGACGATGATTACACAGATGTGCAATTTAGTGCCTCAAATTGCATACAACTTGAATCTTTCTGTAAAATGTTGAACACATATTTTGGTGATAATGTTGATAGTCTCCTACTAATCCATTAAGATAATTATTTTTTCAGTTCTTTAATTGCATGGTCATCACATTTGTAATACCCTGAGGCATTTCTTTGTCAGGACTTAGAGTCTAAGTGCAGTCTTGGAGTAACAGTGACACTACATTTTATGAATAGAAAGTACCACAGGGTATGCAGAACACTTCCCTCCAAAACTCTCAGCTCACACGAGCTACTTACCCTTCCAACCTCACATCTGGCAAAGATCTATTGAGTGAAATCATCTCACTCACCATCACGTTGAACTGATTGATTTGAAACATCTCTCATCTTTTCTTGATCCTCTTCAGGAATGACGACTGGTTTTCCCATTTCTCCAGGACCCACCATGACTCAGGGAACTGAGCAGAAGAGGGGGTGGAAAGATTGTAAAAGCCATAGTGGGGAAGAATATCCAGAGACACTCTCTCCCTCAGCAACACACTAAGGTGGAAAACATCTGGCTACCTCTTGTGCTATTCATAACACCTTACCCCACGAACAGATCCAGTATGCCCACTGAGGAGGGTCCCCAGTGGGATGGGGACAGAGGAGGGAAATGGGGGTACCATCACAAGATTTTCTGGGACTCTAGCTGCAAAGTCACCTTTGTCCTGGTTCTCCAGTCTGCCAGCCACTCTGCAGACTTTGGACTTGAGGACTCCACAGTTACATGAACTAATTCCTTAAAATCTCTCTTTCTAGATGTACATTTATATATTATATGTATCATATATGTCCTTATATGTCTAACCAACAGGATGTGTGACTGTGCATATAATAGGTGCATATATGTGCATATGTAATATAGTATGTGTACATATATGAAAATGCATAATCTGTTGGTAGTTTCCTTGGAGAACCCTGGCCGATACACAGTGTGAAAAGGTAAAGGGGGGGTGAATATTTGAATGATATAATGTATAAAAATGTCATAATGAAACCCATTGCTTTGTATGCTAAATATACAGGTATATATATATATATATATATATATATATATATTAAAGCATGCACATTTTGTCTAAAATTTTTAAAAACTTTTTTAACGTTTTATTGACAGCTTCCATAATTATAGAAAATAAATCATGATAATTCCCTCCCTACCTCCACTTCCCCCTCACGAGTCCACCCTCCATCATATTCCCTCCCCCTCTCAATTAGTCTCTATTTTATTTCAATGTCATCATCTTTTCCTCGTATTATGAAGGCCTTGTGTAGGAAGTGTCAGGCACTGTGAAGTCATGAATATCAAGGCCATTTTGTGTCTGGAAGATTGCATTTTTAACTGTCCCACCCTACCTTTGGCTCTTATATTTTTCTGTCACCTCTTCCACAATAGACCCTGAGCCTTGAATGGTGTTATAGGGATGTCCCAGTGCTGAACACTCCACTGTTACTTCTCAGCACTTTGGTTTCTTTAAGTCATCTTGGTCACTACCATCTGAAAGGAGAAGTTTCTCTAGCCCAAAGTGGGAGTAGCATTACTATATGGGTATACACATTAATAAAAGTGCTTATAAGGCACTTTGGTGGGTATAATATATGTATTTAGCCAGACAACAACAGGTGTTACTCCCCTAGGGCTCATGACCTTCCCCACCTTAGGCTTTTGACTAGGTCTTCAGTATCAGGCATGTATTCCCTCCCATGGAGTGGCCTCCAGTTCAGTTAGAAAGTGGTTGGTTCCCCCACAGTAGACGTGCCACTATTGCC
>PVHP010055870.1:0-10018 GCA_004024765.1 Zapus hudsonius
TGTGTGTGTGTGTGTGTTTCCATTGAGCAATATCTGGAGATACTTTGCTTAGATTTAAATGATTGTGATAAATGTTACTTTAGATCACAACTAAATTCTAATTGAGGTTACTTTAACCCTCAAGAAAAATCTAGAAATGGAAGAGCAAAATAAACCTAAAGTTTTAAAAAGCACAAATCAATGTCATTGAAACAAACAATAAAGTCTGTGAAAACAATTTCAAAAGGACACCAGGAATGCTTCTATCTGCATAACATTCTCAAAATGACAAAACTATAGTGATGGAAAACAAATTGGAGAACACCAAGGGTTATGGATGGAGTGGAGAGAATAATAGAGCTACCTATACAGGTATGCATAAGGAAAATCTCTGTGGCAATGAGATAATATCATATCTTATGGTTCTTTAATGTATATCCATTTTTTTTATTTTTTATTGTCCATAATGAGTTACATTGTTGGGTGGGCCAACAATGAGTTGTTATCCCCAATTCCTCACTGCCCCCCCTTTCCCATCCCCAGTCAGCTGGATATCTTCCTCCGTGGGTGTCTGTATCAGTCTTTGTGGAAGGGGACCATGGATAGCCTAGTATTCAGCTGGGTTCTTCTGACCCAAGTGTGTTGTTACTGATGGGTGCCATGCCTCTGGATAGTCTCCCCCACCATGGCTCTCACGATCTTTCCACCCAATCTTCCGCTCAGTTCCCTGAGTCCTGGTGAGTGAGTATTAAGGATGCTTTCATGTTGTGAGCTTAGGGGTTTTTGTGTTGAGATTCGTTGGTTTCTGTCTCACTGGATTATCCTGTGTAGATTGAATGGCTGTGGGTATGGGTCCCTTGTTCATCCCCTCATTCTCAGCAGGGTTCCATATGGATCCTCCACGATATGACTGGGGTGGCTCATCTCTTGCCAGGATCTCAGCTTTCTGCCTGTGTTCAGTTGGTAGGGTTATTTGGGCCACAGCTCTCTCTCTCTCTCTGCATCCTGAAAAATACAAACACAATCTCCATCAGAGAGTGAGATTAGTATAGGTTAACAAATATACACCTTACTGGATTACCTAGCTTCTATTTTTAGTAGCCTCCCCGGCAGTCGCTCGCATAGTGCATCTTTTCTTGGGAGCCCAAGAGTATGAGATCCGGTGCATATCATCCTGAATCCCCAGTTCCAATCAAGGGTTCCCCTTCATTGAGTGGAATATTTGGCCGAATTTAATAGCTGTTGATTGACTCCACCAGGCCCAGGCTCCTCCATTGCACAGGTGCTACTTTCTTGGTTTGCTTTTCTCTCCCAGTAGGAGGTGTGGTCAGCCTACTCATGGCCGCAGATTGTGTTTCATGCCAGTGGTCTGTTTACACCAGCTGTCATTGCTCAGCTTCCCCTGGCAGCTTGTGTAGTACCTGCCAGCACTGCACTAACTGCCATCAGGGGACTGGTTACCATTCCAGGCCTCGAAGGGTCTCTCGAAGCTGAATGATGGTATTCTGTGGTTTCTTCAGCAACAGGGTATTGCCTCAGGCCTAGGGAGGGCGTTCAAGAGCCTTCACAGAATTCTGTCTTGTTTATGGGTCACTTTGGTCAATAGATCAGTGAGGGAAGGAAACAGGGCCCAGGACCTTGGACTGTCAGACTGCTCAACTGTTCACAGACTTAGACATTCTCCCCTACTACTCATGGCCCCCCTTACCAGTTGACACCCACTACTTAATTTTTAGTTTACAGTATGCTCGTGGGAATTTTGTTTTTGAACCTAATTTGGTTTAGCCTCATGCTTGAGCCATTCCCCTCCTCCCTTCCCTTACCCCTCATTCATAACCTCTCACTTCTTTCTACAAGTCTGCATAAAGAAAATGGTTATCCTGGTTCAGGACCGGATATAAGGGAGAATATGCTGCAATCAATTCTCTGTTCTTTTGAGTGTTTGCTTAGTAAGATCTGCTCAAAGTCAGACCATTTTTCCTAAATTTCGATATGTCATTTTTCCTTTCAGCTGAGTAGAATACCATCGTGTAAATATACCACAATTTTGCTGTCCATTCCTCCATGGATGGGCATTTGTGTTGATTCCAATTCTTGGCTATTATGAATTGAGCTGCTATAAATATAGTTGTACAAAATTTTCTGCATCAAGATGTGACATCTTGTGGGTAGATGCCTAGTAGAGGGATAGCTGGGTCAATTGGTAGTTCTATGCCCATTCTGTTCAAGACTCTCCACACTGATTTCATTAGTGGTTGAACAAGTTTGCAATCCACCAGCAGTGAAAGAGGGTTCCTTTTTCCCCAGCATCCTCACCAGCAACAATAGTTGTTGGTTTATTTTTTATGATTGCCATTCTGACAGGAGTAAGATGGTATTTCCTTAAGGTTTTGATTTGTATTTCCCTGATGCTTAAGGATGCTGAGCACTTTCTTAAGTGAGTCAAGGCCATTAGTGTTTCCTCCTCCAGGAATTCTCTGTTGAGATCAGTACCCCATTTTGAGAGGAGACATTTTGGGTTTTTTTTTATTAAGTTTTTTTGAGTTCTCAGTAAGTTTTGAAAATTGGGCCTCTGTCTGAGTTGTAGCTGGTGAAAATCATTTCCCAATTTGAAGGGGGTCTATTGGCTCTGAGTATGGTTTGTTCGTCTGTACAGAAGCTTCTGAGACTGATCAGGTCCCATTGGTTAAGTGACTGTTGCACTTCCTGGGCTAGTGGAGATTTGCTGAGGAAATTTTTCCCTACTCCTATTTCATGTAGAATTCCTCCTATTTTCTCCTCCAGGGTGTTCAAGGTTACCAGATTTATATTAAGGTCTCTGATCCATTTGGAGTTGATTTTTGTGCACGGTGAAAGGAGTGGGTCTAATTTCATTTTTTTACATGTGTTTATCCAAGTCCTCCAGCACCATTTGTTGAAGATGCTATCTTTGGCCCAGCGTACATTGTTGGCCCCCTTGTCAAAGACCAAATAACTGAAGTTTCTTCCATTTAAAGCTGGGTCTTCAAATCTGTTCCATTGATCTGTCTTTCTGTTTTTATACCAGTACCGTGCTATTTTTGTTACTATGGCTTTGTAGTATATTTTGAAGTCAGGCATGGTGATACCTCCTGAGTAGGTTTTTTTGTTTGTTTTTTTTTTTTTTTACTTAGAATATTTTTAGTTATCCGAGGTCTTTTGCCCTTCCATATAAATTTAGATATTATTTTTTCTATGTCTGTGAAGAAAGAGGTTGGGATTTTTATCAACATAGCATTGAATCTGTAAATTACTTTTGGCAAGATTGCCATTTTTACTATACTGATTCTTGCTAAACATTAGCATGCAATATCTTTCCATCTTCTCACATCCTCCTCTATTTCCTTCATGAGTGTTTCAATATTTTCCTTATATAAGTCCTTTACAAACTTTGTTAGTGATATTCCAAGGTATTTGATTTTCTTTGAGGCTATAGAAAATGGGACAGTCTCTCTGATGTCTTTTTCTGTCTGCTTGTCTTCTGCATATAGAAAGGCTACTGATTTTTGTGTGTTAATTTTGTATCCTGCCACGTTGCTGAAGGCATTAATCACCTTCAAGAGGTTACTGCTACTATTCTTTGGGTCTGATATATAAAGGATCATGTCATCTGCAAAGAGGGATAGTTTAATTTCTTCCTTTCCAATTTGTATTCCTTTTATGCCCTTCTCTTGTCTAATCACTTGGGCTAGAACTTCAAGCACTATGTTGAAGAGCAGTGGTGAGAGCGGGCAGCCTTGCCTTGTTCCTGAATTCAGTGGGAACTCCTTGAGTCGTTCCCCATTCAGTATGATCTGTGCTTTAGGAGTTTTGTATATTGTCTTTATTAAGTTGAGGAATAGGCCATCTGCCTATTCTTTCGAGAGCTTTGAACATGAAAAGGTGTTGAATGTTGTCAAAAGCCTTCTCTGCATCTTTGGAGATAACCATGTGGTTTTTGTGTTTGAGCCATTTAATGTGATGTATTACATTTATCGACTTGCATATGTTGAACCATCCCTGCATCTCTGGGATAAAGCCAACTTGGGCAGGGTGGATAATATGTTTGATGTAGTGTTGTATCCGGTTTGCTAGGACTTTGTTCAGGATTTTTGCATCTAAGTTCATCAGAGATATGGGTTTGTAGTTCACTTTTCTTGTTGCATCCTTGCCTGGTTTGGGGATTAGGGCAATGGTAGCTTCATAGAAGGTGTTTGGTAGCTTTCCCTCTTTTTCTATGCTTCTAACAAGATTCAGAAAGAGTGGTGTCAACTTTGTGATGAAGGCTTTTATAATTCAGCTGAGAAACCATCTGGTCCTGGGCTTTTCCTTTTGTGAAGGTTTTTGATTACATCATCAATCTCTGTGGATGTGATAGGTTTATTTATTGCTTTTATCTGCTCTGGGTTAAGCTTTGGCAGTTGGTAGGTGTCCAAAATCTTATCCATTTCTTCTGGGTTCTCTAATTTTATGGAGTAGAGGTTTTGGAAGTATGATCTGATGATTCTTCCAATATCTTCGGGATCTGTTGTGATCTCACCATTGTCGTTTCTGATTTTGTTGATTTGGGCTTTCTCATTTCTTCTTTTGATAAGATTGGCCAGGGGTTTGTCAATCTTATTAACTTTTTCAAAGAATCAACTCTTTGATTTATCTATTTTTTAAATTGTTTTCATTATCTCCAATTCATTGATCTCAGCTCTGATTTTAATTATTTCCTTTCGTCTTGAGCTCCTCGGGTTAGCTTTTTCCTTCTGTTCCAATGATCTTAGGTGGGTGGTTAGGCGATTGATTTGAGACCTCTCTGTCTTTGATATGAAGGCATTTAGCGCGATGAACTTTCGCCTCAAGACTGCCTTTATTTTGTCCCATAAGTTCTGATAAATGTGTTATCGTCATCGTTTATTACTAGGAAATTCTGAATTTCCTATTTTATTTCTTGGATGACCCAATCATTTTTTAGGAGCGAATTATTCAGATGCCAGTACTTTGTGTATTTTCTGGATCCTGTTCCATTGTTAATTTCTATCTTTAATGCATATGGTCTGATATGATGCAAGGAACTACATCGATCTTCCTGAATTTGTTTAGGGAGGATTTGTGACCTAAGATGTGGGTCAATTTTAGAAAAAGTCCCATGTACTGCTGAGAAGAATGTATATTCTGTGTCTTTCGGGTAGAATGTTCTGTAAATATCTGTTATCCCCAGCTGGTCCATGGTATCATTAAGCTCCCTGCTGATCTTCTGTTTGGTTGATTTGTCTAGAGCTGATAGAGGTGTATTAATTTCTCCTACTATAATGGAATTAGAGTATATCTGCTTTATTTATGAGTAGGGTGTCTTTATGAACTGTGTTGCACCCGAATTTGGTGCATTTATGTTAATGACGGTATTATCTTCCTGCTGGATCATTTCTTTGATGAGTTAGAGGTGACCATCATTATCCTTTTTAATTGATTTTGGTGTAAAGTTTATTTTGCCAGAGATTAATGTAGCCACACCTACTTGCTTTTTACTTCCACATGCCTGATAAACTGTTTTCCATCCTTTTACTCTAAGAAGATTGCTGTCTTTTGAAATAAAGTGCATTTCATGATGGCAGCAGATGGAGGGGTCCATTTTTCTGATCCACCCTGTAAGTCTGTGTCTTTTTATAGGGGAGTTAAGTCCATGTATATTCAGTGATATAACTGTGAGGTTGGCTTTAAGCCCTGCCATGATGAAGGGTTAATGGGGTTTGTTGTCTGTGGTGCTGTTATAGCGCACTGTTTGTGGTTTTCGTGTCTGATCTCTGGTATTCTTCTGAGGAAAATTTCTTGTTTCTTCTGTGTGGGATATCTCTTGCAGGATCTTCTGAAATTTTGGCTTTGTATTCAAATAGTCATAGAGCTGGTTTACTTCATGGAACACTTTGACTTCTCCATCTATCATGAGGGATAGCTTTGCTGGGTACAGTAGTCTAGGTTGAAAGCCATACTTCTTTAGGCCCTGAAAAGCATTATTCCAAGCCCTTTTGGCTTTCATGGTTTCTAATGAGAAGTCTGAGATAAGTCTGATGGATTTTCCTTTATGAGCTACGGTTTGCTTTCCTCTAGCAGCTTGGAGTATTTTCTCTTTGCTTTCTATGTTAGGCATCTTTATTAAAATGTGTCTTGGAGAATTCCTCTTCATGTCCTGTCTGATTGGAGTCCTCTGGGCCCCTTGAAAGTTGAGTGGGCTTTCTCTTGTTAGATAGGGGAAGTTTTCTTGAATAATTCTGTTGAAGATATTTCCTATGCCCTTAGCCTGGGCTTCTTCTCCCTCTGGGATCCCCATGATTCTAATATTGGTCCTCTTTATTGTATCTCATAGATCCCTCAAATTTTGCTCACTGGATTTCTTGAATTTATTGAAACCTATGACATCCTTTTTAATTCCTTCTGTCTTGTCTTCAACTTCTGAGATTCTGTCCTCCAGATTGTCAACTCTGGGACTGATTGATTCAAGGGAGGTTTTTAACATCACCTTTTCACTATTGGTTTCTGCTATAATTTTGTTTATAGTCTCCAATTCTTTGTTGAGATCCAATATCTAATTTATTTTTGTTTTTGCTTTGAATTCCTGATAATCATTTTTATATTTTATGAAGGCCTCGTCAAATTTAATCAATTGATTGTCTAGTTCTTCTCTTAGTTGATTAATCTTCAATTCACTTAATGTGTTTCTGAATGTGTTTCTGAATTCATTCATATTTCTCTCCATTAAATTCAGTCTGGAGTCTATGCTTGAGTTAGAAATTTTCATCTCATTCATGTCTTTTCTCATAATTTCCATATCAGCCATTAACTGCTTCATGTTTGCATTGCAGTTGTGGTCAGGAGTCATATTATTGTCTCCTTGTGATTGTGTATGTGCTGCCTCTATTTCTTTTCCACTTTCCTGTTCCATAATGGGACCAGGGGTCCTGTTTTGGGGAGTTCCGTCTTTTATTTCTGTGGTTTTTTTCCTTTGATTTCTTCCCATGTCTAGGTAGGGGAGTGGGTCTCAGGCACCCTGGGGAGTGCTGTTCAGCCTACCTTGCTTCCAGTGGAAAGATCACCAGATTTGATCTTAAATAAAGATCTTCCCTGTTGGGGTGTTCTGTCCCCAGAGAGGCTTAGATCTTTACCTGTCTGGATCCCTCTGTCTGTGACTGTTTAGTCTTAGAGCCACCACATAGGCCCCTGTCCCCAGTTGGTATGCTGCAGTAGAAACATCCCCAGCACCTAGAACTATAGAGCCCAGTGTTTTCCCACCTGACTGTGCCCTCCTGTCAGTGGCACGTGGTCCCTGGTGCCCGCCGAAGCTGCCTCTGCCCTCCCTGCACCGGCAGACGTTCCCAGGTGCCTCAGGCCTGGCCCCGCCCTGCAGCTGCGATCTGGAGTGGGTTCCCATAACCAAGCTAGTTCAGTTTGCCCAAGGAGCACATCTGACTGTGTATGTGGGGGGGTCTCAGGGAGAAGTGCACCCAAGAATCACTGGAGGGAGGCTGGAGGAAGGGAAAGGTGCTCAGCTGGCAAGGGATTGGAATGCACCAGAGAGGAGTCAATGGTGATGGCGGGAGCTTGGGGTGGGGGAAGGGTGGCTCTCTGTTCCTCTACGGAGCAGAAGCCGCTGGGGAATCCTGTCCCGGCTGGTGCTAGAGCTGGGGAGTCGGTAGACTTGGGTTCAGGGCCAGTTGGGTCCAAGGTTTGGATCCCAGCTGGAAAATCAAACCTTTATGGAGAGAATCCTGGCGAGGCTGCTACTCATCCGCCATCATTCTCCGCCCCTCAATGTATATCCATTTTTAAAAAGATTTCTTTTTTAATATTTTATTTATAAAAGAGATAGAAAATTTGTGTGTATGGGTGCTGTTGTGGTCAGTCAAAAGCCACTGCGATGAATCAACAAACCAGGCACAGTTTTGGGAGGAAATTATTTATTGAATCAACAGATCCAGAGGATGTTCCATAAAGGAGAAAAAGGTGGGCCTCCTTTCACATGTCCAAGCAGAGAGAATAACATATCACCAGCAATTTCAAAGCAAGCAAGCACATTCAAACTCTCAAAAAGCAGAACTCCAGCTTGAGCTCAGACTGCTTATATGTACAGCTGGAATTCCAGATCCACACCAAACAAACCTTAGGGATGGACCCTAGGATAGGCCAAGGTGATATACCCTCTAGTCAGGCAGCTGAAGAAAAACTTTAATAAACTCTTGAATGTATTGGGTGACATCCATTCAAACTACAATAGATGCACCAGGGCCTCTTTCCAAAGTAAACAAACTCCAGATGCATGTGCCACTTTGTATATCTGGTTTTACATGGGTATTAAGAAATTGAACTCAAAAAAAAAAAAAAAAAAAGGAGAGAAAACCAAAAAAAAAAAAAAAAAAAGAAATTGAACTCAAACTGGCAGGCTTTGCAAGGAAATGCCTTTAACCTCTAAGGCATCTCCCCAGCCCAGGAAGATTTTAAATGGTCAAAAACTATATAAAATGTTGGTAAGAAATTGGAGTAACTGGGTTTTCATACACTGATGGTGATAGGACAAATTTCTGTAATCACTTTGGAAAAGTTTGGCTATACCTACTGAACTTAAACATGTCTTTGTGTGTGTATACTTCTTGGCTTGACACTTTGGTATATACTGAAATGAGAGTATACGCCCAACAGAAAACACATAAATGAATGTTTATTGTGTTTTCACTCATAATATCTAAAAACTAGAAACAATTCAAATATCCAGTTTCATTAAAATGCATAGATGAAGGGCTGGAGAAATGGCTCAGTGGTTAAGCACTTGTTTGCAAAGCCTGACAGTCTGGGTTCAATTCCCCAGTACACACATAAAGCCAAATGAACAAAGTGGCACATGTATCTGGAGTTCATTTTCAATAGCAAGAGGCTCTCATGAACCTATTCTCTCTCTCTCTCTCTCTCTCTCTCTCTCTCTCTCTCTCTCTCTCTCTCTCTCTCTCTCTCTCCCTCTCCCTCTCCCTCTCTCTCCCCTTGCAAATAAATGAAATGTTTTTTTTAAAATATAATGGAATTGAGGTACACTCATACAACAGAAAGACGACAACCCTGAAAGGAAATGGTAATGCTCTACATGACTCTCATAAAGTGTGATGGTTAGGTTTTGTTGTCAACTTGATATTTTTAATTATCTTGAGTGAGTCTTTGATGTAGTTCACAGGAAGGAAACCCTCTCAGTAGGGGGGCAGGATGTAAGGAAGCTCAGGGGAGCTAGAAGTGAACATCCCTTCCTGAGAGAGCAGAGTAAGAAAGAAATTCCAGACTCAGGAAGTCTGGGATAGGGTTGCAAGTCCTGTCCTAAGGCGATATATAAAGGGGATAGAAAGTTCTCTCCCTGGGCTCCCCTGCATGTTTTGTTAGTGTGTGTATGGTATTGATGATGGGTTTCTCTTTCTGCTTGGACCTGTGAAAGGGGGCCAACCACTTTTGCCATTATGGAACTTCCCCTGGATCTGTAGTGTCAATAAGTCCTTTCCTCCCATAAACTTCCTGGTTTGGAGATTCATCCCAGCAGCATATTGCTGACTACACAAAAAGGAATCTACAAAAGAAAACAGAAACAAAAGAACACATGATATGAATCATTTGTATGAAATTCAAGAACTAATAAAACAACCAACTAAGGTGATAAAGGTCTAAATACTGATTATCTCAGGCAAGAAGTCAAAGGTTTGATTTAAAAGAGGTGTGAAGGAAACTTTGGGGGCTATGGAAATTATCCTCTTTGGCTTATTGTAGAAGGTGTTTACATGTGTCTATACCTATGTGAAAATTCAATAAGCAGGATGCTTTAAATTCATACACTTTACATAAGCAAAATCTTAGTTAAAAAGTAACCCAGGGGCTAGAGAGATGGCTCAGCAGTTAAGGCACTTGCTGGCAAAACGTAACAACCCAGGTTTGATACCCCAGTACTCATGTAAAGCCAGATGCACAAAGTGGCACATGCATCTGGAGTTTTTTGCAGTTGCTTGAGGTAGATGTACTAGTGTGCCAGTTC